>JBCAUI010237415.1:0-16381 GCA_038406195.1 Haplosyllis anthogorgicola
CTCACTTTTTGAGCTCATAGCGAAACCACCTTGCTGTCTACAGAAGTCTATCAACGCAAAGCGTGATAGACTAATGAGGAGTTTACAAGGTGTGGTGGGCCAGCCGTATTTTGACTAGAGAGGTGTTTCTATGAGAACCGACTTAAAGCAAGTCTTTAATTATAGTTTCGGGCCACAAGGGAAGAGAACGTATTTCATGCTTCATTTTTGAGCCAGAAGCTTAACATTAAATACAGTGCACAAGTCACTTATTTCCCACTCGGAGAAGGGGTTTATTTAATTTTCTTTCGTTTTTAAAGTTGTGAATAATTTTAGTTGAACACCAGCTTTAGAGAAACAGTTAATTGTGACCAGTAGACAAAGGCTAATTTCCCTCTCAAAGACATTTAGTAACTTGTTCCTGATTTGGTCTTAGTATATTTCTAGGTAGATTTCTTTTGTTTCAATGTTGACATTATTTTACAGAATGCACTGTTTGTGAAGAAAAAGTGTGCATTAATTTAACAATACACGTAATATATGCTGTTGTCACTCAAAACCTTTGTTTTCAGTGATTCCAATCATAACAAATGACTTCAAACAATAGTAGATCTCTAACATACATTAAGTCAGTTAAGCTTGACATTACACACTCAGTGCACTCGGCCAAAGCCCTCGTGCATTAAGTAGTGAAATATCTCGTTTTCGGTAGTTAACGATAACAAATTCACTATTGACCTTAATTAAGCGAGAACTGTGATCCTCACTCCTCAGATCTGAGGATGACATCTGAGCTATAGACTGATAGACTTTTTGACTGGCCTTGATCTTTGCTTAAGACTCTTCATGATGAATCCACAGCGTTATTTTTGCCGCGCTTTTAAATCCCCAGGTCTGATCTTGCAATTTTGACGGAATTAAACTTAATGAGACCTTGATTTCTGGAGACACTTCTGGAAATGGGTGATGTCTTGTAACTGTGTCTTTGGGTCAAGGATTGCCTAATTTTTAGCCCCTAACTTAAAAAAGAGCAAAGAAACATTGCCTAATTCCTTTAGTTTGATAGATGTTGCATTTAAAGTGGTAATTGTCAGTTAACATGCTGACTGTTATGCAGGTGAAATCCACTAGGTTTTATCGCAGGTACCCGCTAGGTTCCAGCGCAGATGGCGCAGGTTCAAAAACGAATTTGTATGTTGGTAGTGAGGTTTTTTTCTCCCGGCAGACAAATCATTAAAATATGCATTTGCTACTCCTAGAATAGGGTCACAGGGTTAGCAAAGGGACACTGTGATGTTAAACATTTGATAGAAGGAACCAATCAGTTGTTTCCCACTTGGGGATGGTTTTATTTATTTTTTTCTTTTTAAAGTTTCAGACCATAAACAGAATGGAAATGAAGATGGCGGAGCACTTACCACTATGATGGCGCGAGATCGTTTCGTGTTGAACAGCACGATAAACAAGATATACAGAACCATCCACTTCAAACATTCCATTTTTTCGTTTAGTTCTCAGTTACTTCACTCCACAGTGCGTCCTGATCCAGTGTCAACTGCTACCACATCCTAAAAAATTGAGAGGCTAAAGTACACATTTTTCTCTGTCTTAAGTTGCTAGTTTTTCTCCGTCCTTCATGTGTATCTATAAAGTTTTGTAGATTTGTTTTAAATTCAGCAAAAGTCGTCTGATGGAGTCACCAGATTCCACCTAGACGGGTTTACTTTGGGTTGTGAAGTAGAATCTGGTGATTTCCTCTAGCACGTACAAATTGACGTAAACGGTTAAGTTAACCTCTCTACTCTGCAGACGTTTATATTCGTTAATTACCCCTGTTAATTAATATACCACGCTGTGTTTCCCAGCTATTTATGTTGTAATTACAGAATTACGTAAAATGTCCCCAAAATCTAAAGGTTTGTAGCAGATGTTCGTTTTCCATCTAGTCCTGACTAATGTATTATTTGTTAGATGACGTTATGCAGTTTACTGATGCGGTTTACGCTATTTCATCCAGTTACTGTAATCGTCCTGCCATCTGTAGTTAATAATGAACAGTTAAGGATACTGCCCCTTTGATACAATGTTAACACGTACCGTTATAAAACGAGAGAACAACACGTCCTAATTTGTGCAGATGAGTCTCCTCCACGTTTGACGGTACAACTCAACAATCCAGTGAACTAATTTTAAGTCAAGTTCCAATTTCAAACGTATTTGACAAGAAAACTAAAAACTAACAGCCATGATTTTTCTTTGATTGCGTTTTCTCAATATGATTCCGATATGAAATACTGCTGATATTACATGACGTAAAACAGACAGCACGGCTGCAGATTGTGCCGTTCTCTCTCTGCACTATTCGTTTTCTGACGACGTCTGATGCAAAGTTCTGTTCTGACGTTAAATTTTCGTCTATTCCACGTTCCGACAGATACTCCAGTGCGCACACCAAATTGTTGCTTGCGGACGGGTTGGACTGAATAAAGCTTTGCGAGTGAAGCTGCACCTTCAGTTTATGACTTCCAGCTTGGTTCTATTGACACCATTACAGTACAAAATACCACTAGGTCCTACTAACACTATTACAGTACAAGTCACCGCAAGGTCCTACTGCTGCCATTACATTACAAGTCACCACAAGGTCCTACTAACACCATTACAGTACAAAATACCACTAGGTCCTACTGCCACCATTACAGTACAAAATACCACCAGGTCCTACTGCAACCAGTACAGTACAAAACACTACTATCCTATTTATTTTCTTTTAACTAAAATTGCCTTTTTGTGAAATAAGACTAAAATTCAAATGAAAGGAATTAAATTTAATTAATCGTTTCTATGAAGTCAGTTGAGCCCACAATAAGATTAAGGTGTATTGTTCGTTCCATCCTGGAACAAACTCAATGTTCTTTCCAGCAAATTTGACACACTTACGGCAGGAGTCGTATCCAATCGTTTTAGTTTATATCGCCGCATTGTTATTCACTGTGTTGAAAATACCGTAGAAAAGAAGAAAAATGTGCTGTAATGGTGTGTCAATTCCTGGTTGACGTTCTGTATGGTTGAATAATGTATAGTAAATGTTTGCAGTGTCCAAAGATGTTATATTCCATCTTAAGCGGACAATAGCGCAACTGGTACTTGTTGCGAATAGCTCAGTGAAACCTTATACAGCTTCAATATATGAATTCCACTGTAGTACCTGTAATCTATTGTATCGTCAGATATCTGCCGTCTATTTGATGTTCGTCACGATTTGACAGCAGCGATTATGTTATTAGTTTAATGCACCAAGGAGAAAATAGCAGCTTCTTCTGTAGTAGATAAGAATTGTAGTTTGTATTTATATTGGTATACACGGAATGATTTACATTGACTTTGTTCATGATGGATTTCAGCCGAAAATAACGAAAGAAAACAATCAATAACAACTTTGCCAAATGGTATTCATCATACTAGTAAAGGTTAGAAGGCAAATTTCTATGGAACTTTATGACTGGACAATTTTTTATTTGGAACGGGTTGGGATGGGGACTTTATTAGTGTAAATTTGTTTGAGAGGGTATGAACTTAATGCGGGGGGCGGGACTTGTTTTCCTGTGCAAAGCACGGGTTCCATCTAGTATTTTGCACAATTAGGAGTTGGGTGCTTTTGTGACTTACGTTTTTACTTTGACATAAGGACTAAAGTCTGTTGTCTAACAAATGAAATTCGATAATACTGGGTGGTGTTCCGCTTCAAGTCATTTCTCTTTCCACCTTCATACCCAAAGACATAGTGACGTTATTACGTCCTACATTGTGACGTCAGAACGTCAGAATGTGACGCCATTGCATTGCGCAGTAAACACTGCCGTCACATATGGCAGACAATAGACAATTATATAAATTTAGACTATAATTGCAAGCTTGTCTCATGTGGTAATTAATGTAGTTTCTTCTGTTAACTCACCTGGAAGCGTTCACAGTTTTATGAGTGAGAATTCAGAGTCCTGTTACCAGTTCCTCCCGTGTTGACTTTATTTTATTCCGAGAAACTTACTTCCTTCTCCCCTACTTTTTCTGCTCATTTCCTTCACTGCACGATATATACATTAGCGAGGTTAAACTCCACGTTTTACGTCACTTTGCACTTGTGAGAAGAATTCTGGAATCACCAGATTCCAACTCAGCGGCGAACGTAACGTCACAGAGTAATTCAGTAATGTTACGTCGTTTAACGCTGTGGTGGAATCGGGTGATTTCTTGTGACGTTACAGTTTAAATCAAACATTTCTTATACATACACGTAAAGGACGGAGAAAAACGTGCTGCTTGACCTCTCTGGTCCAGATGTCATAAAACCACAGTTCACGGAAGCACTCCTATTTAACCGTCCTGCTTTCAGTTTTCAGCTCCTGATGTTTTTGACTCTTTCGTCTTATCCTAAAAGAAAGCAAAAGAACAGTCGATTAGGAGATGTGTTTTTCTTTAATAAACAGCGATGTCAAGCTTCACGTTAAAAAGCAGCATGTACGTGTAACACAAATTCTGAAATCACAATATTCCATGTCAGTGGCGGATGTAATTCTGCTGAGTAACTATGCAATGAGGTGGAATCTGGAGATTTTATCACACATACTTTCTTTGAACTGCACAATTTTAACCATTATATTTACAGGTACGGAGAAGCGTGTAGCTTGACCTCTCTGTTAAACGTGTCCATACAGGTACGGAGAAAACGTTTAGTTTGGCCTCTTTATTAGATGGACACGCATAGCTACGTGTAAGATGACTTGTCATATTATATACACACATGCAGGAAGGCAGAAAATGTGCAGCTTCAACTCTCTATTAGATGTGTACGTACAGATATATAAGTGCAAAACGTGCAACTTGGTTTCTCTATTAAACATACACGCACAGGAAAGGCGAAAACGTGTAGCTTGGCTTCACTACTTTAAACGTACACGTACAGGTATGGTGCAGCTTGACATCTCTAACACTGAGCACCGTTTAGCTCCGCACGTACTCCCGTGTGATGACGGTATTTTTGCGGAGGCATCTGTAATTAACCACAGATAATTACTTTGTTAATTATGCAATGAGTGGAACCGACTCGTCCGTCTCACACAATAAACAAGCTGGTTCCGAGAACAGAAATCAGATCTACGGAAAGGACCGAATTAATGTGTTATTAGACTTGTCCCATTTAGTATCCAACCAGTTTGTTTACACGAAAAGGATTTGGACAGTTTGTTTGCAGGTTAGACTTGTCCCATTAAGGATGTGGACACATTGTTTGCATTACATTTGTTCCATAAATGATCTGAACAGTTTGTTTAGATGTTAGACTTGTTCCATAAAGGACGGTTACCGACAGTTGTTTTACATATTTGTCACATTGGCAGTGCGGGATACGGCCTAAGAATGATTGCTGGTTCAACCTGCAGCCTCTCCTGTGGTAACAAATCCCAATGGTGTCGGTTTCTTATTACACACCAAACCCCAACAAACCAAATTTATGAAATTGGTAACTAGAAAATTGTGAGGACATGCAGCTCGTTTTCATAAACTTAACGCCCATCCTTTAACGCAACAACAACCGTTAAATGTTGTATGTTGGTTGATTCCACAACACTTGTCTGGTAGTGTTATGTAATAAACCAACATAACGCTTCTCTCGGTATTCATTTTGTTGCGTTATGGATGTGCATTAAGTTTATGAAAATGAGCTGCTGGTAGCGTTAGGTTGTAAAGTAACATTTAACGCTTGTTGTTGTGTTAAAGGATGGGCATTAAGTTTATGAAAACGAGCTGATGGTCAGTGGTATCCCTGAACACACTTGTCTGATTTCTTCAAGGTGATGGTCCATACGAAGGGGAGTGCCAGGAGACTGAGAGGACAACAAAAAAAAACTATATCAGGATGTATGTAAAAATCATGTTTATTTTGTGCAAGGCTTTTTTCATGTACAAAACCAATATGTAGCCATTTACATGGCTCATATCAATATAGCTCTAACCAGGTCTGTAAATAATAAAATAACACAGAAATGACCATATATAGAAGATCAATGTCCAATGTCCAAAAAAACTGCGCAGCAATGCTCCTGGCCCATTTGTTGTTCAATAGAGTTGTCGCGACTACAGTGTAGTCGGAACAGTCGATAGTCGAGTTCGAAATATTAGTTGACAATTATATTGGAAATGGACTTGTCGTCACACATCAATACTTTCAGTTTAATGCAAACCAGAATTTTTATAAAGACATAACATGTGCTAAACCGTAACTTGCATGTCACCCCGCGCCTTGGTGGTCGATTGGTTGAGCATTCGTCTCTGGATAAAAAGGTTATGGGATCAAGTCCCGCAAGGTGCCTGTTCATCAATACTTCAAAAAGTATGTTAGAAGTGAGGCCAGCTGCCATGCTAACTGAGTTAGCAGGTGTCACACCAGACGTGACTCAATACAACCCTGGCTTCCAAACCCAAGAGCAGAGCCACCCAAACTCCAAAACAGGGGTATCAGTGGCCCCAACAAAATGGTTGCATGCTGATCCAAGATAAGGGACTGCGACAGTTGCCTCCAAAAACTTTAAAAAAACTTGCATGTCATAACATAAGCTTGGAATGAGGTCAAAGAACTAAGATGACGTAGCAATTTGATGCAACCTATGTACCGTAATGACGTAAAATAACAAACTGAAATATTCGACTAGTCGATCATCGTCGACTTATCGTACTCGACTAGTCGACGGTTAAACATTACTGGTCGCGACACCTGTAGCGTCCAGAGTAACATGTGTCATCAGGGATCAGTCTGTGGGACCAATCTCTGCACAGCCAATATAGGTCTGTGGCTGATATTGGGTTAAAAAAACTGTGCCTTCCGAAATATCTACATTTTTAAATGCAGCTTTAATATACAGACGAGTTAACAATTGTTTAAAATTGCTTGTGTTCTTTGGAAAACATGTGACAACACCGTTTCTAGCGTCATGTGGTAACGTGGTAACGTTGTATTTTATGACGTCATTATGCGCCACCATTTTAGATGAACGGGAAGTTTGTTTTTTTTAGGCTGAAGACCACTCAGTCTTTGCGAATTTCATTCGAAAGACAATAAATCCATGATAGGAAGGTAAGATGTGTTTGTCGTTTGTTGTTCAACTTTGGAACAAGGGAATTCCACGAGTTAATGGCTCAGCGTGGAATTTTAACTGTTCTTAAACGAAATAAATTGTACTAAATGCACCACATACTGTAGACAAGGAAACTATTCACTAGTTTTATTAATGACCACTATAATTCCGTGATGCTTGCCTGAGGATTGGACGACCTCTGACTGCCTGGGTTCGAGCCCAAATGCTTCCTGCCCTCCTCTGCTAGCATGAGGGATGCATTGGCAGATCCAGGATTTCCCGTACGGGGGGGGGCGCGAGGGGGGCGCCAATCCAATCATCACCTATTTTTGCCCAAAAATCAGGAAAAACTGTAGAAGGGGGAGGGGCGCCTCCTGCACCCCCTTAATCCGCCAATGGGATGTCTGGAAGGTGAGCCTGCTGAAAAGTGTTTATACAGTGTACTCCCTTACTGGCAGAAAAGGCAGATGTAGCGACAGATGTGACCATAAGGATCACTGCACACAAGCATGAAAGAGTGCAGGTGAGAGATCCACTCTGGCTTTAAAACCCATGGGGAAGGTCATAAAAATTCAGGGGCAATGAAGGGGCAATGAAGGCTCCAAAAATGGGCCCTGGTCTTACAAAAATATTTTCTGGTTGAATCACCAACGAATAGGCCACTGTTTTCTTCTGATTGTCTCCTGAGTTTCAATTATTCTGTGAACAAACAACAACAGATCCTGGAGACCATTCAGCAGCTGTCAGATCTCCTAGGCGTAAAGCACTCGTAAATACCTGGACTCCGGTTGTAAACGTTTCATTATTAAACGGCGAATAAATCAGCGTTGAATCGCCGTGTTTATCTCGTAGGGTAGCGAAACGATACGCTGAAATTGCCACGTTGGTGCCCCACTTAAAAATAGAGTTTTAGATGACTAAAACGTATCTGTGTCCAAGGGACGTAAGAAATGACAAATTCACGTTTCTTGAAACGTAACGTCCTATCTAAACGTAACGTCCTGTCTAAACATAACGTCCTATCTAAATGTAATGTCCTGTCTAAATGTAACGTCCTGTCTAAACGTAAGGTCCCATCTAAATGTAACGTCCTATCTAAACGTAACGTCCTGTCTAAACATAACGTCCTATCTAAACGTAACGTCCTGTCTAAACGTAAGGTCCCATCTAAACGTAAGGTCCCATCTAAACGTAACGTCCATTCTAAACATAACATGCTATCTAAAACTACAGCTATGTTAAGTTTACGAATTCAGAGCAAAGATCTAAAACTCCTCAATTAAATATCTTAAATTTAGTGTTTTGACATTACTGTCAAACTCCCCATCTGTTTTTTAAATCCAAGTATTTTAAATGGACCTCACAAATTAGCACATATGTCGTGCACTATCAGTTACATGTTGTGATATCAATGATATTTGTGAGGTACATCACATATGATTCACCTTTCAAAATGGTTTCCAAATTCATCTTATTCAACTTATTTTTAAGCATCTGACCAGTTGTGTTATATTGTATGGCTAAGTGGGACCTATTTAAAGTGTTAAGTCTACCTGATATGTCTAAAGTTTCGTTGAAAATTGGAAATATATGACAACTGGCAATTGTACGCCGTTTACAAGCAACTTAAACGGCGTACCGTTTCCCTACCCTGTCTGTTGTGTTTATCCAAAACCACAGGAGAGAACTCCATGGCTAGAATTCAGTGGTTCGGCTTGTTGAAAAGGTTATCATATCTAGTTCCATAATAGGGTTTTTTTCTTAATTTGTATCTAGCCTTATTTTATCTAATTTGTCTAATTTGTCTAATTAGATGGAATTGACATGTGCTAATTTCGGCAATGATACTGGATTCAGTACATCCAAACAGTGGAATATGGTAGTTTTACCAGAAATGGTTCCATTTATACTCACTGAACACAATATCATATAAAAAAATTGGGATGATTTGGTAACTTTTTATCCTATCTAATTAGACAGATTAGACAAATTAGATGAAAAAGGGTTAGATACGAATTAAGAAAAACCTAGAGTAGATCATGCGTTTAGTAGTAGATAAGTAAATTACATGAATTAAATTATAACCCAGTTTTTGCGATTCGAAAATATTTTCACCAACAAAAGCCAAAGCCTTTTCTCGGCCCTTAGGTTTACGTTTCTGACAGAGAAATCTTAGCCATGATGTTCTGTAACAAATATGTCAAATGAGATCACCAGTTTCTACTTCAGCAACAAAAGGGTCACATCGTTACGTTCGTCGCTGAGGTGGAATCTGGTGATTTCAGAATTCTTTTCGCGCGTATAATTTGAAGTAAAACATGGTGCTTAACCTCGCTAAAATTCAAGACACCAGTGTTGATGTTAACTCAATTCCGTTTTCCGCAGATTCCGCAGATTCTGTTGCCAAAAGTAAAAGTAACTAAAACATTAGACTAAATCCTGGACAAATAAGAGCTAAATTTTTTCAAACACGGAAATGTTTACAATGCATTGTTGGTTATTTTTCTGGGACAAATTGCTCTAGTAGTAAATGAGTCTCATTTACACGGCTTTGCATCTGACGGGACAGAGCCGTAATAACATCACCAGATTTATCACTCAGTCGTCGCACTGTTTATGCAGGAACAATTACACACACTTGCGGACACTTGAAGCTGAGCTGTGGATAAACAACAGTGCAAATCAACGAGAGAGGTTATTATATACGATTACTAAACCTCTCAGTGGACCTTCCGTAAAAGGTTTTTGAGCCTCATGCCTAATGGCAATGAGGGTCTATGTATTGGAGAAAATCTAGGTTTGTGTTCTGGGCAGCCATTGCAAAATGTTGACCAGGATCCCCTCCCCACACCCCCACCTTCTGGACTAGGGAAAATGCATTTCTGGGCATTTTAGACAATCCTGTGAAAAAGGTGACCAGGGTCAGTGATCCGTCAGGTCACTTTTCTCGTTCACTTCGCTAACAGATTTAGGAAAAGTTCGCAAGGCGTGTGCACACACATCAGTGCACGCCAACATGCAAGCTTCCAGATGCACATTCTTGAGTACTCATTAGATGATTCTCACTTTATCTCATTCCGTCTGGGTACAGCAGCTGAAGAGCAAACATCTCTTGCAACAAGCATATACCTCAGTAAATTAGTTGTGTGTAAAAATTTTTTGGTCTTATTCTTGTGACTTCCATTAAATCGAATTTGCTTTAGGAACTTTTTCACTTTCATCGAAATTTCATCAGAGATGACCTATCGGCGCACAAAGCCTCATGCTGTATTGTTTTGCCAACTGTTAGAGAACGAACTATTTAAACCTCCCTACTGGGTGACTTTGAAGTAAATTGACTCCTAAAGCTCAGCTTACTATTACATAACAGAAGGAGAAAACCACATATCCTTCTTGTCGATACAGAGAGACTCTATCGGTCACCTTAAAATCCCAACATGTTTTACTTGGCTAATATTTGACCCTGTACAATGCTGTTTCGCCAAAACTTATCACTTTATGTTTTGTTCTCTGTATGCACGCCACAAATTAGGGTACCAAAACAAACTAGCCTGACATCTGTCTGAAATTCAATAAAAAAGTCTCTCTGAAGTCGAAATATTCTAAATCGAAGCCGTATCAATATGTAAGCTTTACTTTACATTCCACAGGCAAGCTAACAACTTCTCTTGACCTAATCGTGGAAAATGAAAAACCCAAAACACAACCTTAAGCGAAGGGAAATCCAATTTTAATCAGACTTAAATTTTTGTAATGTCGGAAACCAAAATAAGTAAACTTCGAATACCTCAACTAACAGTTCGTTTTCATAAACTTTAACGCACATCCCTTAACGCGCACATGCGAGATATTGATGCGTTAAGGTTATGTGCAGTTATTCCCTAACGCTGATCTTGTAGTGTTAGGGAATAAGTGCACATAACGCTACTCTAATGCTTCTCTTTGCGCTTCAATTTCTTGGAACTTAACGCATGTGTGCATTAAAGGATGTGCGTTAAAGTTTATTATTGCCCAAAGGTTGTTACCAGTTGATATCGATAATTCCGCACTGATGTCCATCAACTGGGGTTTGCACTTTTACCTGTACATGTACTTGATTAATTCTTCTTTGAAATGTTTTTTCATGGCAATGAGGCGAAAGATGCTGTTTCTTTATCTAGGTAAAAAAGCAAAAAAATAACTTTCTTCTATGACTTAATTACGATGAATATAAAATGTTGAAATTAACCTCAGGCTAGGAATAGCCATTTGTCGTCACACTTGGAGATTTTAAGCTCCCCTTTTTACGTCTACTAAGAAGAATTTTAAAATCGCCAGATTCTACCTCAGCAGCGAACATGACACTTCAGGGTAACTCGGCTGTGTCGCATTCGCCGCCGAAGCGGAATCTGGTGATTCCTTCTGACGTATTTTCCCAGCTTAACATTATCGTTTAAACTTCACTATTTTTAACTTTTAAAATTTTAAAATACATTGTTTGAAATGCACAAGAAAGACCACTGCAATACAAAATATACATTATCAATCTATTTCTCAATTTTTCTTTGTTTTCATGGTTATTTCAAATAATTGCAAATAATTTAAACCAATTATACAACCAACTCATGTGATGCTATCTTGATATCAAATGTTTTTCATGATCTGTATCTCTCAAGCAACAAACTTCACCGGTCGCTATTCCTCGTTGGGTAAGTTCTCGGATAAGTTTCTAACTGAGAAGTTTAAAAGTATTGAAAAAGCATGTGAGACGTGAGGACTGTCATCCTGCTAACACCCATAAACCGTGTATATTCATTTTGAGTGCAAGT
Source organism: Haplosyllis anthogorgicola (assembly GCA_038406195.1). NCBI lineage: Eukaryota > Metazoa > Annelida > Polychaeta > Phyllodocida > Syllidae > Haplosyllis > Haplosyllis anthogorgicola. The sequence continues at coordinate 11,918 of JBCAUI010237415.1, forward strand.
GGGTGAAAAACCCAGAAGTGACTCAGCACACAAGTGAATAAGCATGCCAATGACAGATCCACCCTGGCTTTGAAACCCATTGGCAGGGTCACCCCGAATTCGAAACAGAGGGTACCAGTGGCCCCACAAAAAAGGACTTTGATCCGCAAAAACTTTGAATTTTTTTATTATAAACGAACGCATACAGGACAGACAGCAGCGTGCAGGTTGATCTCTTTAGTAAGAGATTCACAGGTAGCTATTCCTGGCCTGTCATTACATTAGGTGAATTGTAATACATTCTGCGCCTTCATTACTTACATGTGCAACCCAGTGGAAGTCTATGGATACAGCACAGAGTTTTAAGTTTCACGATTTTCTTTTATACTTGTACAATAAGTTTAAAATAGGGAAGTACTAAATGATAATGTTAAGAGACAAAAATGTAATCATCGGATTCCACCTCAGTGGCGAACGTAACGTCGCCGAGTCGTTCCACAACGTAGAACGAGAGGAATTCGATGGATACGGGGTTAGATAACATGAAAAGGCTGCAAAACCGCATCTATTAATAATTGCTGTCTGCACAGGCAGTCAGGAGTTGAGTTTGAGACCTTCAATGTATTGTTGTTGAACTAATTTGCCATTTGTTACACTGTAAGCGTTAAGTCTAGATTCTATTGTAAAAAGTGGTGTCTCAATTTCAGTACAGTCTATACAGAAGCCCATTTTCGAGTATCTTTTTTGAAATATTGGGTATTTCTTTGTAAAACTACTCCTGGTACCATACCTTAATTTCAGGAAAGATTTGAACAATTTGGTGATCATATCTGGTGCTATATCTGTCTTTTCCACAAGGAAAATGCAAGTGTTGCACAAGATGTGACATTACGGATCACCGTACGCAAGCAAGAAAGAGTGCTGGCGAGAGATCCACCTTGGCTTCAACATTCATGGGGAAGTTTACATAAAATACAACACAAGGGCAGTCAGTGGCTCAGTGGCCCCAAAAGTGGACCCTAGTCAAACAAAAAATAAAATAAAAACAGAAAAAATCACCCTGGTCCAACAAGAAACATGTCAAAAACCTTCCTTAGGTGAGTATAAACGGTTTTGTGACTCCCTGGACATCAAACAGACTATTAGACACTGTTGCCTGAGGACAATGTTTTAAACTGTTCCTCACTTACTGATCTATGGGTCTGTAATCTGATTTGCTCTCACCTCCATCTATTTTATTGCGCCTAAATTAACTGATACACCGCTCGGTGCAGAAAGGTGACGTTATTTGTGACGCACCTGCTGACGACTCATCTAAACAATCAGACTTCTTCTTACTCTAAAGTTAAAGTTATGCGTTAATTTACTCTGCACTTTTCAAGGTACTGAAGCCTTATCATGGGCAATTCACAACTTTTTAACTTCCAAGCAAAGAACTCGCCCAAGAACTCACCAACCTTGGAGTTAGCTATCCCTCAGGTGAGCCATCACTTCATGATGGTGAGATCAGGTGGCAGCTAAACATCCAACGAAGGGTCACACAATTCTCCCACATAGAGATCGTACCAATTTTACATCCTAGTCAACGTTTTTACCCTTTCTGGGGTACGGTTGACTACGGGGCTCATTTTAAGCAATGAAATTCGACAATAAGTGGTCCTCAAACTGAAAAAATTGACTTTAACCATCAAAATACTAGCAAAGTGATAAATCCTCTGGAACTTTGTAACATCATAAGTTACAAAGTTATGTTATGACGTCTTGGTGTTTTCATGCGACAAACGGCAACCTGGATAGACGTATTGTTGTAACGCAACATTATCAGCTCGTTTTCATAAACTTAGTGCACATCCATCACAAAATGAATACCGAGAGTAGCACTACCAGACCAGCATTCTGTTATAAACCAACATAAGGCATAACGTGATCTTTGTTGCGTTAAAGGATGGGCACTAATTTTATGAAAACGAGCTGTATGGCTTAAAATTTTACTATTTTACACCTACACTGACAGGACGTGTAACCAGGACTCTTAACTCTTGTTCTTGCAATGAAATAGCACCAAAAAGCACCATACTGAGAAGTGCAGCCAAATTATCCTGTCCCCTATCATAACCCGTAGTGTTTGCACGCACACTGCATAATGGTGCACATCAGACTGGCTCTATTTTGAGACTTTCTATGATCCTTTTAAATTTCTTTGTTAATACAATTGTATTTTCGCACAAATGGAGATGAAAAACCTAACTAAAGATCTGCCAAGGCTTTTTGTCATTTAGCAAAATCGAACTGAATAGCAGAGATGAGAGCAAGGTTAAGCTACACGTTTAATGTCGTCTTGTACGTGTGAGGAATCACCAGATTCTACCTCAGCAGTCAACGTAACCTCCGAGTAACTTTGCGATGTATTTCTTTTAATTTTTTTTGTTGGACCAGGGTCTATTTGTGGGGCCACTGATCACCCATGTTTTTGGACTTCGTGTGACGTTCCCCATGGGTTTTAAATCCAGGGTGGATCTCCTGTCTACACTCTTTCTTGCTTGCGTGCAGTGATCCCAAAGGTCATATTTGGTGCTACAGCTGCCTTTTCCATCAATTGGGGTGTACACTGTTTTAGGACGTATTTCCTTGGTTTAACATGAGTCTTACCTTCACCATTTAAAAGTACACGTACACGTATGGAAAGAAAAGGTGCTGCTTGACCTCTCTAATGCAAGACAAATCCAATAGTTCCTCCATTTGTCGGATTGGAGAACTATTTCTTTAATAAGAGATAATTGCGCACACAGAATCCACTTTTAATCCACTTTGGGTATTGGACGTATAATTTCATTCAGAGGGCATGACTTCCATTATACCGGAGTGGAAGGTAAACACGGATGGACATTACGGATATCCCGAATCTGACGGATCTGGACACGATCTGTAATCATCCGTCTTTTCAACACTTATTTAATAGCGAGGTCAAGTTGCACGTTTTTTTATTCTGTACGTGTACGACTAAAATATTGAGATTAATTTCACAATTTTCTGTCCCAAACCTGTACGATTAAGACAGTGTTGATTTAAAGTGTAATGTTGTGCTAAGTAAAAACGTGACAAGAAATCACCAGATTCTACCTCAGAGGTGAACGTAACATGCACCGCCGAGCTGCTCTGTATGCACTGAAGTAGAATCTGGTGATTTCAGAATGTTTTAGGACTTGTAACTTGACGTAAAACGTGTAACTTGATCTCTCTATTAACACTTACACGGCTATTATAAAGATTAAAGGCAAAATACTGTGTAAATATTTTGTCCCGATGCGGCTCGGAATCTCCCGTATTTATATGTCTCAATGACGTGTTGATATGTGTGATAGACTGAATAAGGCAAAGTTGGTCAAGTTGCACATTTTACGTCAACTTGCACTAGTGACAAGAATTCTGAAATCACCAGATTCCACCTCGGCAGTTCTGCGTTAATTGCGGTGTTACGCTTGCGTCATTTTAAACGTAACGTGTGACGTAAAGAAACGTTCAGTGACGTTGAGCAGTTGTGGAGACGTTGGCTAGTGTCTCAGTAAATCACAGCCTCACCAGACCAAGGTGTAAAATTGGTATCAGCATGATACAGGGTACAGACGTTGGCCAGTGCCTCAGTAAATCACAGCCTCACCAGACCAAGGTGTAAAATTAGTACCAGCATAGTACAGGGTACAGACATTGGCCAGTGCCTCAGTAAATCACAGCCTCACCAGACCAATGTGTAAAATTGGTACCAGCACTATGTGGGACAGCAGGATGGAGCAACCTGCAGCAACACCTGATTTTATCACTATGAAGTGATGGCTTACTTGAGGGTTAGCTCACACCAAGGTTGGGTGAGTTCTCAGCTTCTCTTCCTGGCTAAGAAGTTTAAATGTAAACCGCCTTTGCTGTGCAATAAGCGAGAAAAAATGCGGGATATCAAGTGCAATTTAACTTAAGTTTTTTTTCATTTCCTGCTGAAAATAATTGTCTGTTTTTGATAGAAATTATCAGTTTGTGCCATTTATAGTGACTTCTAAGTTCTGCTTTCTTACGTAAACTCTTCAGAAAAGGAAGCAAAGCTAAATTAAGCAAGTACAATATTGGACTGAAGCAGATATCTCTTTCATACCACATTACGCTTTTTGTGTACTGATACTGCCCTGATAAAATGTAGTCTACATGTATTTCCATTACACTGGACAAACTTGTTCACTGTAGATATGTGAACTGTGGGGCTAGCCAAGCAGAGATGATACGAATCTCTTGCTCTTAAATCTCTGGTTCTCAATAATTGAAGCGAGTGCTCAGTAAGTCTGAAGCAGAAAAGGGACTGTGTTGGGTACTACCAAGAAACTTGAATTAAAAGTTCAGTCCAAACTTTCTGTTTTCTTTTTTATCATTAGTCTATCACGCTTTGCGTTGATAGACTACTGTAGACGGCAAGGTGGTTTTGCTGCGAGCTCAAAAAGTGAG
>JBCAUI010237526.1:0-16380 GCA_038406195.1 Haplosyllis anthogorgicola
AGCTAATACTGCCTGAGTAGTGTGCCTACTCAAGCTACTAACATAATGGAAGCTGCTGTTCTCCCCAGCTTACTCTGCAGCATGAGTAGTGGGAGGAGCTTATTTGGAGCATAATAGGTTATAGGTTCCCTCACAGGCCTTCGCACCGTCACATATAGATGCTTTTGTAAGTCGAAATCTCTTCCAAGAGTTCTTGTAAAATAAAGAACATTGCGAGTAAACAATTCCTTAGTTTTGTTTTGAGTCCCTGGCTGTAAAGTCTTAACTTTCGTTCGCACCCTGATGTACGCGTGTGAACTTACCTAGTTGTACAATTGTATTTGGCAAACATTGTTATACTTGATAATGTACAGGGTATTTTTCATTTTCATACCTTCTTCCACCTACACGGGAGTAAATGTAGCATCGATCTGCCTAAATAACACTTTCATTATAAAAGTCTCAATATCAATCGTCAGATTTGCACTGGTTCACATCTTCATGCCCCAGTAGACCTATTTTCTTGGTTTCTCTAAATTCGCACAAATAAAATGTGAATAAAAAGCCTTTTAAACATATTTATATGAGTAGGTAAGATAATTTGCTGCATTTAGGCAGCTTCAGTCAAAAAGGAATTATTACAATGGGATTTGCACCGGACTAAAATGCTGTTTTCGTGTTCTGTGTTCGTAGCCTGGCCGTTTAGTGGGTTGTTAGGAACAATTTAGTCTTCATCAAGACATTTAATTCGCAGATTTATTATGTGTTGCCGTCACGTGAAAGGCTATGGTATTGCAGTGTAAATTCACGGATTGTTTTTGTGGGTTTTTTTTTTAACCTGGTACGTATATTTTGAAATCAAAGTGACACAATAAAAGCGTTACGAAAAGAATATAACGTTCATTCGTAATCAGTTGTCACTTTTCATAAAACAAGAACCAGGATCTCCTACTTTCGGTTCAAACGCTTCTGGCGTTCAAGAGAACCGATGAACTATAAAACGATTTAAATGGCCTTTCTATCTGCAATATTGTAGTATTGTTACTATGGGTTAGATAAAAGGAGAAGTCAATTTAGTCGTAGTAATGTATAATGATAGAGATAATGGTTGCATGATAAAGGTAGGATGCTTGTAGAGAGTGGATTGCGTGAAAAGAACTTGTATCCTGAAAGAGACTGCTTCGTTCTGACGTCACACAAACACATTCCTCTTCTGTCCGTTTCATACTTTATGTGATAAAATAGACTTCTTATTTAATATTAGAAAGAAAATGTCTGCATGTATAATCGTATCGGATTAGTACATCTAAGAAAATATCATGTCTCACATATTGTATGGTATGACATCATATAAAACGTTAATATTTAAAGAGACAACACAGCTGTATAAATGGGCTGTTTTAATTTTGATGACATCTATCTTTATTGTACAAAAAACTATTGCTAAACACACGGCCTTGGCAAAGCTTCCATCAGCTTCCAAACGAGGAATTATTCATTGGTGATTACATTTTTCATCTATCTATTATTTTCACCTGAGAAATCCATAGAAATTAAATAGGTTAGAAATTATGGTTTGGAACGGCATCCATGTGTAAAGCTGGATTACCCGTCCCTTAAATACCTCACAGCTGGGAGACTATTGCGGCACCGCCGGAGTAATCGTGTTCACTTCAGTGCGTGGGAACCAATACAGAGTAATAATGTTATTTCATTTGCAGGCATGATTGGTAAAATAATTCTAATGGTAATGATGTCGGGTTATCGGAGGTCTTAAAATTCATTTTTCGGCAGATTTACATGCAATTAGCTTGATTTTTCAAACCAAGCGTTGTTGTCAGTTGCACTTAAAAGAAAATCAGAAATAAAAGGATGAAAATTTTGACACAAAATTAACTTATCGATTATTAAAGGGATTTTTTAAAAGTAAAGTAATTTTGGCACGTTGTTCTGGTTTTAAGTTCTTATCAATTAACCCAGTTCAGGTGACCTGGGTTGAAAAACTGTACGTGACGCAAACAATCAATAATAAATGGTAAAATAGGTACAATATGCACAAGGTGATCTATTTTTTACCATTTTATAGGATCTTGTACACTTGTAGAAAAATAATTGTTTTATACACTGTAAAATTGTCTTTCATGAGAGACTTGTGGAACCTTTCTCAACGTTAAAAGGACACACGTACGTTTTCAATGAGTAGTTTCTCTCCGTGTGGCGACACATTGATGGCAACTTATTTTCAAATGAAATACGTTGCTGTCCGAAATGAACCGCGGAAGCTTTCAGATTTGTGTTTCAATGCCTTGCCTTAATTGTGTTGAGAAATAAAAATGAGATAAAAAACAGTGTCGAATTGCAAATATAAAAGTCTATTTACACTCTAATATTTACTTGTGCATTTGGTTTGAAATGGAAAGCGTGTACGATGTGAGGTGTTTTTTGAGTGGCATATAAAGAGAAGGGAGACGGTATCCATGGTTGGGGCACTGATGCGACACGCGTTCTGAAGCGTGCCTACCTCACGATAACAATGGATTAATACAAAAAATATGTCCCCTGCCCCTCTCTTACCTTGATTTCAATGGAAAATAAACATGATGAATTGAGCTATTTTAATGTATAATTGGCTGAGAGCTCAAATTGGCCATGTTTCCCATAATGGATACACAATTCGGTGCTTTATTATGGGACACAGCTATGGTTGCCACACAAAAATATGACAGCTTAATTTTAGCTAAACAATGTAGCTAGTGAATTTTGCATCAGACATGAATACCCGGAACAATCCGACATCGGCAATTTATTGAGGCTTGTTGGTATATTAAATACCGCTTTAAAAGAGCATAAAAATGAGAGAAAAACACTTTACATACAAGTTTACCATTTGAAAATTTACTATGCAGTGCCTAATAAAGTGCAAAAAAAATAATAAAGTGCAATTGTATCTGATAACATGAAATAAAGCTTTCAAAATATTGCAAAAGATTTTTTTGTGAATCTGGATGCACAGAAGTAAAGCATCAATGTAAATGTACTCACTGTTGTACCACACAGGTCCTAGCTACAGGAAGGATATACCTGCCATAAAATGTTTTTAACATGTTACTTTAAATTTGTTTTCAAGATATTAAAAAAAACTTATTCAGTTTATCAATAACAAATCAAGTAGAGTTGATACGTTTTAATGAAGTTTGAATGATACAATCTTTAAAAATTACAGAACAGACGTAATGCGGGTGCGTAAAAGAAGATAGAATGTGGCGAAAGAATGAGGCATAAATCAGTGTATCTCAGGGGTTTTTTCTTCCCGCATAAGAGAGATGCTTGTTGCATGCACTGTTTACATGATTGTAATTTTTTGTCAATATTCAGAAAGTCAATACTCGTGTTTACTTATTGCAAAGCTAAGTATCATGAATTGAAATTGATTAACATTTAACCCCATCATTTGAAGTAAGTCATAATCAATGTCTGTAGGTCAAATGATACAATGAATTGTGTCATCAATTCGTAATGTGGCTAAAGATTTTTGAATCAATTCTTACACTACTACAATGAATTTTTACAATGAGAAAGAAGGCGGCGTTTGACATTTGTGTTCAGACTACATTTTCGCAAAGATGTGAAAATACGATTTTTTTTGTCTTAAAATAGTAACTTAATTTTTATGGAAATTTTATTACGCATGTAGGCATGTTTTTTCCTTCTCATTTATTGAATTATTAATACTTTCTCGATTACTTCCTCGTCTCCACCTTTATTTTTTCTGGGTAACTTTCGCATAACGATAGTAGTAAATTCTTCTCAGATCATCTAAGATGCGATGGCAAAGTTTAGCTCAATGAAATAATCTGATAAAAAAGACGCATAAAAAAGCATCAATTACAATGGGAGTGAGTGTTTTTATTTCAGAATCATGTATGATACAGCAGTCAAAGAAGCGTGAAAACTGTGCTGGCTTTCAATGTCTATGTATTACATACTTCATGAATAATATTATTGATATGAAACCCTTGTAATTTACAGTAACAGTATATATAATATATATCAACTATAGTTACTTTCGCGGTTTTATTTCATTAGAAAACAAAGAATCTTTAAAAAGTCAATAAATTAAATGAACATATTAAATTAAATTATGTTGATAAATAAGTGCAACAGCTAAGGGTGCTGATATTTTGTTGGAACGTTATCACCAGGAAATAGAGAACAACATATACAATAAGCACTAGAATCAAACGGTACAATATATTCAAACAGAACCATGTACACTTTTTACATATAACTTAACCAATATATTTTCCCCGATACACAATTTGCACTTCACTTCTGGTTAAGATCACAAAAGCCAAATTTAGAGCTACGATTCTAGCTGGCAATAAATTAAAACACGCTCCTCATGATGTACAAATCAAAAACAGTTCATTGGATAAGTTAGTTTTAGAAACTAAGTTTTATACATTAAATAGATAACATTACCGTACTCTAATAAATTTTACAACCTATAGCTGCCTAGAGTGAATGAAATCTAAATCATAAATATCATGCAATATATGAAATTTGGTTTTCAATTAACTACAATAAATAGAGAGAATATATACATATATAATTGTACAACACTGTAATATATTTCTGTGGTTACTTATAGCTCACACCGTGGTGATAAATATCTTATCTTACCTTTGGATTGGGACTATTTCTTGATATCAACAAGCATCTTGGTCACAAAACAATGTAAAGTAAAAGTTTTCGCATTCACTTTGTCCAAAAGGTGAGATCAAACCCTTTATTGGGGTATTTGTTTCAACAAGATGACCTGATGTGTTGGTTTTTAGGTAGTATTTGGTACAATATCATCAATCACATAAAAACCCCACAAAATCTGTTTGACCAGCTTCATCATAACTTGGATGGAATTATTTGTTTCTTTGTAGAATTAATGCTGTGTTGAAAATGATAATACAATAAATTAGTTCGCGAAACAAGTTCACATTGACAAGAGACGTGACGAGAATAGAATATATGCTTTAATGTTACATTATGATACAACTTGGGCCGTGCTTTATGTTTGTGTGTAGTAACAAAACAGTATATCCCTCACGGAAGAGAAGTTAAAATTTGATGGGATATTTCGTTGTTAGTACTGCTACTACAGAGTGCATAGTTAGAAAATGATTATGATCACAGTCTACATGAAGTAGTGCATAACAACTCCACTATCAGTCACATGAATTAATCAGTCATAATTTAAATTATAAATGAATCCAGTACAATTCTGCCATTTGGTATAATTACCATGATGAAAGGAGATGCCTGACAAGCTTGTAGTAGCACAGCCCAAGGTGTGTCACAAACACAACATCTATCACATTACAACAATATATTTAATAGATTTAAATAAAAGGTAAACACAACAAAAAAGGTTCCATTCTTAATAAACAACTTGACTTAGACAACACAAATACTATAGAATAATCATCAACACATTCAATTAATATCCAACACCCTTAACATGTTAAGCCCTTTGTTAAAATGAGTTTTCGTAATTCAAATTAACCGATTAAATTTACAGTTTACGAATCGTGATATAGTAAATCTACTCTGTCATTAGTCATGGAATTCTTTTGATCATATATTGTTTTCCTCTTGGGTCATGATATTTCTGTCATGATATTTAATATCTACAAGAAAGAATCTGTGCAAGTTTAGCAAAAGACAATTACGTAGTAATCAAGGATTCGTTCATTTTCTGTACATAATATTTAAACCCTTGTTTCCTTTTATTAGTTTGTCAAACAGACAGGACTAGAAACTACTAAGCTGTGAAATACGCTGCTATAAAGTTATTCTAAAAATAAAAAGGTTTGCATATATTCTAGTTAGTTAATAAACTATCACTCACACATCTTCCCTTTCAGAAGAGGTGATGCAACATTGATATATAATAAAAATTGCACTGCAAACAACAGCATTTCCACACCACATCTTATGGAATTTTTAATATAGACTTCTTCTATACAATATTCGAAAAAGGAAACACAAGTGTTATAAAAATGAAAACAAAATGTTTTGGTATTGCACTAGTTCTGTTTTCAACACTGGACGATTGGCCAAGAGTAGCCTTTCAGCTTTTCGGAACCTTGTATGGAAATGGACGTAAATGCCCAGAGATATCTTCTGTATCCGTAGCACACAATGTCCCAAGATGTCACACTAGTACCTTCCATGTGCCAAGCCACGGGAAAATTTCTGTCCTACCAGGTGGGCTTGAGTTTGCCAACTCCTTTCATCGATCAATAAGGCCAAGGGGGAGTTGAGAATTAAAATGTGCATGCATTGTACACAACTTTGGAGGGCTGCCTTTCGCATCGATTGTAAACAAACTAGCCCATGTTCAAAGTAAGATTGTGTACATTATGTACCAACACTGAGCGCTTTCTTCCTTTTGGTCTTTCTCAGTCTTTTTACAAAATCATGAAGTTTAACATGACCTGGTGAATTGAGAGAGAAAGCACAACTGCACAACTGTATTTAGCTGCAGGTCTGTGTACACGTCGCCTTGGAGACTGTAACCTATGGTAACCAACGCTGTTTACTAGTGTGACATCTAGTACTAGATTCTTTCCTTGGTTATATCATCTTTCTAACCCTGATGTCCTTTGATGGGTTCGACATACTCTATTGCAAAGTCACATGGAGACCACTAAACTGTCCCACTGTCTTACACACACATATATACAGAAGGCAAGTCGACAGGGTAACTGTGTAAACTAACTGTAGGTAAAGCAAGCCGAGGAAGCCTGAGAATCTTTTTTTAAATTAAGCAAACAAAACACCTTTCTTTCGTAAAATTACAATTCAAAGCTAAAATATTTACGAAGCTTTTTCTCGAATTCCATAAAAAGCTACTTACGATGTTTTGCTCTTGACTAGATCACACAATTTGTGAGTGCAAATATTTTGCTACGGAAAAAATGAGAACATAAAATCCCTGCATTATCATGCAAAGTGAATAATTACCTAGCTACCACACAATTTGATATCTTACAAAGCATTTGGATTTACTTACAGAAGATATAAACGAAATTGTAACAAAATGATTACCATTTTGGAAGTTAGAATGATCAGGACTGTTGCACATACCAGATTTCAATCGCCATTGTGAATAATACCTTATCGAACCACATTCTGATTAACCACAACCTTCCAGAATAAATAACCTACAAATTACCCCTAAATATAACTTAAAATCACAGTAGGTAGATATATAAATCCAGTTCCGGATCATTGTAATAATTGTGAAGCAACATATTTTACACTTGTATCTTGTAAAGTGAGACAGAAAAACTTCAAAAATATATTATTGCACACAAGAGGTATTATACATAGTCTGTGAGAGTCCAACATGTCTTTACATATGTATGTTTTAGAAATACCGTTTCACCTATCATTTACACATGCACAGGATACTTCCAAGTACATTACATTTGCAACACTTGAGTATATTATTTTTGAAATTAAGTAGAATGGCATTTATATAGTAATCGAGAAAAGACATGTGAATAGTCCAGTCTATATCAAACATTCTCTTGTACAAAATCACACTATAAAAATGTAAAAATTCAATTGCTTTTTTTTGCAAAGTACCATGTAACAATGGTGCCTACCATTAAGGTATTTTTTATATTACATTTAGTTGATAAACTTAACGTTGGTAGAATGGTTGAAGCACATTTCCTGAATGTTAATTTAAAGTAACGATTTCTGTCTATTATTCACAGAAGCAAATTTTAATGTTTATGCTGCAAATGTTTACTTAAATGTGAGCATTAACGTTTTGAATATCTTTCAAACACTTTCATTACCCAATTTCTAATTTGTTTTTCATTTTGCATACAGATTTTTTCCATTTGTGTTAAAACCTTTCTCCATCACACACTTAAGACTTTGAGCCCATGAAGAGTTTGTTAAAAGGAACAACATATTTTAACAGTATAAACATTTAAGCAAAATAGTCCTATTAGAGACCATCCCTAGCATGTGGAATGTATAAGAAAAACAAAAATAACACATTAACAAATGGATGAAAAAACTATCATCATACATTCAGGTTTATACTAAATTTGCTGCTACATTTTAATCATATTTGTTAGCCTATGTACAACAGTTGCAGTGCACTGACTGCATCCAATAGATTGGAATGGTTTTTTTTTATTCAAAATCGTCTACAATACCTCGATAATCTAAAATATGGCTACATATATGTATTAACAAAGTTCATATTTGTGTGTACCTTTTTGGTTACTCTGTACAATTAAAGGTATACCAACTTGTTATGTGTTGATGACGACAGTCTATGGTTATCTCTGATATGCTTAGAGCCGAGCCTTATAATAGGGAGTCTCAGCTTTGGGTGATGGCGACAGAGGTGTCCTGCGTTTCACTCATGTCTGTCATATCTTTGCTAAACTTGTGGTAGCGCCGTCTGGCATTCATAAAGAAATTGGCTACTGTGGTCAGCTCAAGGCCCAGCTGCTTGGCGATGGTGGCTTGCATCTCTTTCGATGGACGTTTGGTTTCCTTGAAGATGGCGTGGAGGGTGCGGCGCTGGATATCAGTGAACACAAGGCGGGGCTTCTTGGGCGTTCGCTCCCTGGGTTTCACAATCTCCGTTTCTTTCTGCTTACAAGCTACAAAGAGTAAGATGACACAAACATGTTCAATGTTCAGTTCATGGGTCCTTATCACCATCACCGTAAGAAAATCATCACATTAAGTTCGTAAATATATAGAACAATCCTGTACACGTCAAAACATCATCTAGAAATAATGTTCAAAACTTCATAAGGACAATGTATAGTCACACACTTTTTTTTAAATGGTATGTGAATATATGGCCATGCACTTTTTTCATAAAATGACATGCAGTGTAGATTCACATCAATGCTTACAAAACACAATGTTCATGTTCATGCTCTAGACACAAGTTTGAATGACTACTGCGGTGGTGGTGACATCATTTCGTGGTCGTGCTGGGGATCCATAGCCACCGCATCGTCGGTGTACTTGTCTATGGATCGGCGACGTGCATTCATGAAAAAGTTGGCCACAGTTGAAACTTTGAGTCCCAACTGTTCAGCAATGGTGGCCTGCATTTCCTTGGACGGACGTTTGGTTTCCTTGAAAATGGCATACAGAGTACGCCTCTGAATGTCAGTAAAAACAAGTCGTGGTTTCTTGGGTCCCGTGTTCTCTGTCCTCGGCATCTCTAGGTCTTTACGTTTACAGGCTGGAATGAAAGACAACGTTACGTTAATGGACATGTCATCAGACCTAGCACTGAGATCCCTTTCACTGCATTGTTTCAACTTCCAAATGTGTTTACCTTCATTCCTTTTTTAAAAGGAGGACCGTGTGTTTGGGTTAAGTAGCCAGAGTGGTAATTTTGGTCCAACAGAACTGCTCACATCGATGTTTGGGACTTGCAGCTGCCAAATTGAGATGCAGGACACAACTAATGTTCAGACAGTGGCCTTCTGCGCTTGCCTCAACCCCATTTGCAAAGATGGGTGGCAGTGGGTTGCTTTTGAAATGTGTGACTGGGACTACTGGTGGGTTATCTATGGCCTTAATTCAAGCATTCTTGCTGGAAAAAGGGCAAGAAATGACCATCAAGGGCCGTCTACGTACAAGAATGTGCCTGGCAATGTGTAACATGTTTGTGTTAAGCTGGATCATGCCTCATCTTGCTTATGTACTATATGCTTCTGTTCCAAGGATCTTTCTATTCCCTCCAGAGACATGTGGAGGAAACCCAGCCCACCTACTCTTCACCTATCCCTGGCTTCTGCACAGTTTCTTTTTCCCAACCAAAAAATCTTAACTGCCCATAAAACTTGTCAGCTATAATTTCTTCAAAGCCCAAATATAGCCTATTTATTTCCCTACATGGTCAGTGCTATTTCTGAGATGTGATATTGCTGCTGCATCTGGTTACAATCTTATGACCTCATTTTTCCTAAAATAAAAACTCGGTCATTGTCATGCAATGATTATCACATCTTACATCGAAGTACTTCCATTTAATTGGGACATAACTACCCCACCACATACACTAAATACATGCTAATACAGATTTGACAAGGTCATAGGGGGGTCAAGGACAAGGTCATGCAACCCATTACCCTGGTATGAATAATCATGCAACTAAATGGTATATCATATCAACATTTGTATATCCACTACCATTAACAACTAGCCCAAACACCCATGCAAAGGTTCGTTATAATAAATGTATTGTAATATATGAAGTATCGGATGCAGTGAAATGTCGATTAGTAGCTAAATTACATGCATCAGCTTACCAAATATTCTTTACATGTGACTAGTAAATTTGTATGTACCAATAATTACTCATGCAATTACAATATCAGTTTTAAATGGTCTACTGAATTTACTTGACTGAATTTCAAAATTTATGTTTAACTGAAGTGAAATCATAATAAAATAACTTCATATTCAAATGAAACCAAACATAATCACAATAAAAATACAATCAATACAAGGTAAGCCACACACTCATAGGTAAAGGATCTCAGAGTAGACAGATGACATGTGTATAAAATAAAATCACGCAATAGGAGATTCAACATATAACAATGACGTGCATTACAATAGAGCAGATGAACATGAACATGTATTTTGAAGCATAATAGTAATAACACCTGTAAAGTAGAATTATACAAAAGTATAGATTAAGTTCTGAAAGATTTGCTGAAAAGAAAAAAGAGAACAAGTTGTTGACAATTGATGTTGCTGCTGCGACAACACTAATTCTGTCGTCCTTTGATGATTACTGTGGGCAATGAGTAACAGCAAGAACCTGCTGATTTATGGGATTAGTACATTTTCACACCAGCTTAGTTGGCTAAATCCATTCCTTATTGCCATTTTATGGATAATTTCTATTGCCCTGATTTATCAATAATCTGCACACTTTCAAAGGGAATAAAGACATCCGAGTTCATATAGCATGATTCAGCGGGGATAACAATAAATATTACCGCGCCCAGCATCATTTATATAATTCCTAAATAATAGCTTTGCTAATGTTGCCTAGGGGATCACACTTTGTTGCTCTCTAACAATCACTAAAATCTAAATTTGCCTTTGAATAGAAGAACACTGAACTTGACTCACATGCACCGTTTCAATTCGAGAGACACGGAGAAAAAAGAACGCTTAGTAATTGCTAATCAGTATTGTGTCGAAACAAAACTGAAAATATTTCCAGATCAAACATCACTATAAATTTTTAATGGGAAAATGCTCTGTGGTGCAATTTATTTAACACTTGGCTTGACAAGGTAAAGCCCTGCAAAATGATGCCCCATTAGGCGGAAAAGAGCTCCTCTGGGCTACAGCAAGTGATGCTAACGCTGTTAACGCCACTTCTTAACAGTCCTGCCTGCTTCAATTCCTCACCCAGCTGGCTTTACAAGCACCTCTGTAAATGGTAGCGGCTTTAAACAGTGATAACAAAGCTGCGTGCTCACCTGTACAGTCCCCCTGCTTTACCTTCTTATGGCTCTAGGGCACAAATGTTAAGAAGGAAGATGTTATAAGAGCGCACAATTCTGTCTAACTTTACACAAGGCATTGAGGATTTCTTGCTCATTGCATTTCTTTCTGAGAGGCTCCGTAGCATAGCGAGTATAAACCCATAGAATCCTCTCTTAAAGAAAAGATAAAAGACCCCGTCCTCCGTCTCCTTGCTCCATCCTATAATTTCCACTCTTCCTTGCCTTTGCCTGGTTCAAAGACACACATGCATACATATATCGAGGTAAGGGATGTGCGTGGAGATGTTTTCCGTAGCATCTCTACATTTGGCAAATTCTGCTGTCTTTTTCTTCTGTCTCGACTTTCTTATCTTGCACAATACTGTACTTAAACCACACTCAAATCTGTTTGAAACAGAGACATCTTGAAAAGAACGAGCCTCGATTGTAACTTCTTTTTTCACATTCTTATTGGTGTGTGTGTTATGTACACGAGGCCCTTTAAGAAATAAACTAGCTACATATGTCAAATTTATCATGCCAATCTATTTCATGTACAACATAAATGTAGAAACACTCTGCTGTGATTGAGCAAAATTAAGTCATATTTGAGCATGTTCTGAATAAGTGCTCAGAGATTATGATGTCTGCAGCGATTCCGTGATTCATCCAGTATTTTCTTTTTGGTACAGAATGTTAGATGACCCCGCCTATGGAAGGATATGGAGGCAGAAAGAGAAGATGGAAGTCATCAGCTACAGCACCATGCAAAGCCCTGGAGAAGAGTCATGGACAAATTATGGTCAGATATGGGTCATTTTGCTGGAAAAGCCTTCAGGCTAGCAATGATTTAAAGCCTGTACGGCCGAGCTTGTTCTACCATGGTACTCTCGGGTGAAATCACCACTTTCTCCAAGTTATTATCCAAGTGAAATATGCTTCATGCTAAATACTAAAATTGGCTACAGTGTTGTTAAGTTTAGCACAGAAATTTCTGAAGCTTTTTGTTCAACGCTGACAATAGTGCTGTTTTTTTGTTTGTTGAAAACATTCGGAAGGAACCTTCCTTCAGGTCGATGGAACAAAGTAGCATTAGCACCACAGCAAATCTTTACCAGACAAGGAGTATTGACAAAACAATGCTCATATCATGTATAGTTCCAATAATGAGTCCAGGAACTCAAGGGAAAAGAGATTGTTGATTGGGAATAAACCAGAGGAACTCAAATACGGTATTGATATAGTTATTAGGCAATCTTACAATGTCTCCACACAAAATAAAATACACCGCTACAGATCAATGCTAATTTATTGTGTCATTGGCAAAACAATTACTGTAACAGCTCTTCAATGAGGTTCACCCACAAGTGTGTCAATCTATACGATCTCGTGGGGTTTAAAGGAAAAAATCCATGACCTTTTCGTGCAGTACCAATTCGCCTTCAATAAATCTCCTCAGAGTTAAAACACCGCTTCCACTGATGTCTGAACAGCATTTAGATCTGCACTACTTAAGAAGTTCTTGTACGAAGTCTTAGTGCAATTTTTAACCCATTGATGGTGGTATAAAGTCAATGTGTATAAAAAAAAACGATGGCAAGCAGAATGGTAAACTTTCAAACTACTGTTCGGAATACTGGAAAACAACTGTTACATTTATCCTTTGTGTACCAATGACTATTTAAGGAAATAACCCTAACGTGCACTGGTGTATTTAAATTCCTTAAATAAACATGATTGACAGATGACATTCGTCAAACACCTGTCCATTCAATTAAGCCATTTAGTGCACAGAACATCGATATCGCATAAAATATTAAATGATTTAGACGGTCCCTGTCTATATCTCTATTTCATTATGTTGTTGCCTGAAGACGAATATGGCAACACAAAAGCTTTATGCTCATATTTGGAAGGAGTGGTTGCAGGCTCTAGTGGATGCCCTTGTCTCTTTTACGCCCATATAGACACGATGAAAAGTTTAATTTCTTCCTGATACCAAATGTAAATTTGTGTTGGTTCTGGTTGCCATGGTGAAGATAAACAGCAGCCTTGACACCTGTCTTTACCAAATTATCTTCAAGTGCTTACGCATTTGGAAGAATAGCCATGACAAGTAAGCGCTGAAAGGAGAAACCATAAAGCCCGTGGAGTCATCCCAAAGACCATTAAAACTTGGCATATTAACACAATTCTGATGCGCGTTAATGGCTCACTGAATCCAAATGCATAATTCAAGCTGCGTTGCTTTCTTCAAAGAACACTGCAAAAAGTTTCCGGAAGGGAAAATTTAGACGCATCCTCTGCACTGTGATGACTGATTGTACTGACATAGCAAAGTCATGCCATTAATGACCAGTCACTAAAAAGCTGTCCTATTTCAGCAGATATAATCATAGGCTAATAACCCTTCCTCTGTAGCAAAAAAGTCAGAAGCTGGCCCTATATGGGCGTCAGAGGAGCATGAAATCATGGCAGTGGAGAAAAGTCGCACGTCCTCATACCCCTCCATCCCGCCACATATAATTGCAAAAGCAAGTCGCCATGACATTTGATGAAGACGGATGGTTGGGTTGCCATAGTAACGGGCAATGGCTACTTCACCTCTCTCTGGCTGACCTGTTGAGTTGGAACCTGTAAATATGAATGCTAAAATTGGCCAATTCCGGACCAGTGACACTCGCCACTCCACCAAAGTGACGGCTCTGTCGAATTAATGCAGCGAGCTCCCTTATTCTTCACTGAGTTGAGCCCTCATTCCCCCAAATACCAACAGTTAGTGCCCCTGTGACACAACCTCACTTCTCTAAAAAGCCTTTTGCAAAATTGAACCACACGCAGACCCTGAAAACTGTGAAAACAGTTTCCAGTTGAGTTCAACACCTTATTTCCTTCCTACAGGTTGGTTGATGTTCCGAAATTGCCAATATTTCACTTCATATTATTTATAAAGAACGATGACCGGGTGGTATACATTTTTACGGTGCTGAATACTAAATAAAGGCAGCTTGTTTACCTGATCATAAAACTTCTCTAAGTAACTATACATCACGTAAATATGTTCCGAAACAAAATTCAATTTCCATTTAAACTATATACCACGCATCAATAGTTTCTTTCAGTAGTCTTCGAGTTCATAAGAGTACCGCTTAATTTTTGCTGTTGGTGAATACCAATGTGAACACCAGGGATCAATGACACCCGAGTTAAGCGCTGAAAATTTCAATACCAATGAATGAGAAAATGTTGGGGCTAACTGAATCAAACGCCATATGATGCTTGCATTACCAACAACAACCACCAAAAGACATTGTGCCAAGATCTCATCAAAATTTCATAATCAGTCACAAAACTTATCTTTTCAAGAGGACACATGACCCATCTTGGAACAGTTCTGCCATAAAATGTGCATCGATTACCTTTGATGATCTGAGCAGGAGAACAAAGCTGACATGCCAATCTAACTTGAATGATTCTTAACTACAGTAACATATGCAAACTTGCCATTGTTCCTCATACATCATAGGGACACTGTTGTCCCTGCGACCAAGACATCTGTCAATAAAAGCAAAGGACTTGCCCATTCATTAGTCTATCACGCGAAGCGTTGATAGACTACTGTAGACGGCAAGGTGGTTTCGCTATGAAGTCAAAAATTGAGGACGAGGTGTTGGGGATGGACACCCACCCAGGTCAGGATGAGGTGTGGGGATGGACCCCCCCTCCCCAGGTCAGGACAAGGTTTTGGGGATGAGGTGTGGGGATGGACCCCCCCCAAGGATGGAGGATGCACCCTCCCCCTTCTTCTTACTACTTTTATACCTAACAGGAAAACTGTGTTTTTTCTCATTTGTTATTCTTATTCCATGCGTCATAAACATTTTACTCGGCCTACGCGGGTAATTCTCTCGTTTCAATGTGCGACGGGAAATGTAATCCAACCATTAGCATAAAAAGAAGTTGAGGTTCAATAAATAAATGGCAACTGTTCAATTTTTTTAGGAAGCGGTTTTGCCGGAAAAGGTTGATGTTGTAGTCAGTGAGTGGATGGTAAGGATTTAAGGCTAGGTCCTTTTTATTTGTTGGATTACGTTTCAGTAGAGCAAATTATTGAGAGCGGCTATTGGAAATTTTTTAATGAAATTTGACTTTGCTGCATGCATTTGTAATTTGACTGACACATTCATGACATCGACGTAGAATTTTTCCGATTGATTTTTGACAAGGCGAGAAAGCTAAAATTTTGTGTTATTTGGGCGCAGATTCAATTTTATTTTTATAATTCTTGATTTCTGGGAGCGGCTGGAAATGTTACACGCAAAACGGTGAAGTTTGTTCTTTGCTCAACTGTGCACTGTTTTTGCACTTTCCTACATATTCTACAGTGTACATATACTGTTTCAGGGGTACTGTTTACTGTATGAGAACATGTTGCCGTCAGTACTTTATGCGCGAGACAACTGGCTGAGACAGGTACAGTTCAATACTTCACAGATAAATCAGGGTTCCCACCACTCCTCCAGGGTTGCCACCGGTCAGGGAGAAGTCGGGGAAATAATAATTTTCTCCAGGTCAGGGAAAAGTCAGGTAATTTTGTTCTCAGGGAATTATGAGCTTTTCATGAAGGTCAGGGAAAATTCGGGGAATTTTGATCTGGCTGCAATACTTTCTTGTCATTTTTGACATCTTATGGCAAAAAATTTGTAGCCTCACTTTGTTCGGCATAATTTCCACACAGTTGTTACCATAAGTAGTCTTAATATCTGACTTGTTTCAAAGCTGCAGTAAATTTTATAGTTACATTTTACTTGTGACATTTACATTATTGTGTTAGTTA
>JBCAUI010237637.1:0-16380 GCA_038406195.1 Haplosyllis anthogorgicola
CATTAGTAGCCATCTTTAATTATTCAGGTCAACTTGCACCTTTGATGAGACTGCATGTATTTTTGTACCAGAGTTAATAAATAAAATATATCCGAAGTCTAGAAACTCTTGTTCTAGTCCTTTTACACTAGTGGCCCTCAAAATTGTGCTCGGTCTCCAAATATTATCTTAAAAAAAAAACCCGACAAACTAATCAAACAAATTTAAGCGTCTGGACGAAAACTTAAAACAGGAATGATAAGCTGTTTTCCTTTTTCCAATCCAGTTTCACAAATTTGGACACAGAATATCGTGATGTGAAATTGCATTACTTGCTTTGAAATATTTACAACATGCTAAATCTCCCCTAAGTACAAAGTGACCTTTCTAATATCTTCCATGTTGTAGATAGACCGGATCCACTGAGTGAATCAGCTGTTTACTCGATCCAGACTCATAACTATTAAATGGGTAATGATAGGTAGTGTTACACCCAATCCTTTGATCCATAAAACAATGGGGATAGGGAATTAAGCTGGAGTTGATGACCTCACAGTTATAACTTTGTCATTGTGCAAAATCTTGCTTTTAATGGTTTCTGTTAGTTTATTAAAATGATAGTAGTGTCATATTGTGATGTCAGTTAATTGCAATAACGCTTTGACAATTTTCAAATAAAATTTTCAAGATGGAAAATAGAGTAGAGAAAAATTTTAAATAGAATTTCAATCCCTAGAATATGTTCCCAATTCTGTTGTGGACTGGAATATGATTTGGAAGACATTAACATGTCCATTTATTTCTGCCGGTGGTTAAGACACGTAAGAACATTTATAAGTTTTCCGATTTTGTGACGAAGTGAAACAGAATTTCTCATAAATAGAAAAAGGCACAGATATCATTTTTAAAAGCCTGACCTTACCTCAAAAGCAACCAATGATGATAGATGGGACATTGGCGGATCCAGGATTTCCCGTTGGGGGGGGGGCGCCCGGCCCGTTGGGGGGCGCCACCCCTATTTTCGCCCAAAATTTAGCGGAAAGTGCATGAAAACGAAGAAAATTTGGGCCGTTGGGGGGGGGGCATGCGCCGGTGGCGCCCCCTAGATCTGCCAATGGGACAAAGACATCAGTTTTCCACCAGATCTTCTTTTCACTAATTAGTACTAAGGAACAAAGAGTAATAAGAAATGCGATGTATTATTCGTTCCCTACTGAGTAAGTTGCTAACACAACGTATATATCACAAAATTTTGCATCTCTGAACAGAGGAAGAAATGCATGCCAATTTACGAAAAAAATAATTTCTCACTCGTGTAAATTCCGTCAAAAGCTCGATTTCACTTTTTTCGTTTTTTTCGTTTTATGCCTAATAACAAATCCTGTACAATCTATAGTTGGGTTGAAGAAAAAGTAAACTGACTCGTGTCTTAGATGTGTGACTTTTGAAATCACATTCTGTGACAACCAATAGGATTGTTAAAAAAGTTGATGAAGTTGGAACTTTAACTATGGATATTTTATGAGGTAATACATAATTTAGTTTAACGCGTATCCAGCAAATTGACACTGATGAAACTGATCTTAATTAAGATCCCCCCTCTACAATACAACTCACCCGATTTATTGTCCGTAGATTCCGCCAAGATGTTTTGGTTTGCGAAAAAGTCCAGCATTCCATCATAGAATTTAATCATAACATCGCGTTTCCGAGCTCGCACTTCGACTTCGACTGCACTATCGCCTGATTAATTCCCACGTCTCTAATCTTCTAATTTCATAGTCTTCACTCAACTATGTTGAATTCAATTTTACAGATAATGGTTTCATAATCACGTCATAAATTATGTCTCAAAAGACAATTATATGAGATACCTCAGTTGCTACATTTATTCACAATGAGAAAAGAATCAAGTAATAAATGGTAAACACTTGATTAATGTTTTAATATTTAGTCCTTCTTGACCTAAACGAGGCTTTAGTTTTAAATTAATTTATGGATATTCCTTGCCAACGTATGAAATAATGCACTGAAAAGCACAGATGAGCATTTTTATCTGTGTGGGGTTTTTTTTCTTAATTTTCAACATGCCTTTCACTTGACACGCACAATATGACAAACGTCAGCAAACTGATGTCCCTAAGCTTAGCGTTGCAGTTCAGCATTCCATCACGAAAATGCATTTTGCGTTAGGATGATTAATGTGCTGTCAAAGTGTCATTTGAACTGAATTAACACAGACGTTCAAATCGTCATGGAGGGAATACGATCGAGTGCATGCTTTAGAGAAGTCATTCGGTAACTGGTATATCTGTACCGAAATAGGTTTGCTTTTGGGGACCGGTTTTGATCTTCCTAAACCTGTTTGCCATTTTAGATGAAAGTAAGAATTAAAGCCATTACTAAATGTCATGTCTGTAGAATGTCAACACTGTATCAAATGTTCGAACATCTGACGTCACACATACATGTGTTTCACAGGCTGAAGACCACATTATCTAATCAAATTTCATTTGATAGGCAAGAAATATAAATATTTGACATAAATACATTCCACTATAAACAGGGCTCCCACCACTCCTGGAAAACCTGGAAAAATGACACTAGGTTTTTCAGTCCTGGAAAAGTACTGGAATATGACAATTTTATTAAAAATCATAGGTATCCTGGAAAAATGATAGTACCATGGACAGTTATATACATTTTTCAATTTGACGAGATACAGATCTTCGTTCTCCACAGTCCAAACTTCCACAACATTAACAATTTTCTTTGACCAAACACTACAACAGGTCTTAAAGCAGATTAAAAGTGACAATTTTCTTGGATACGTTGTAAAAAGACTAGAACGAGAGTTTCTAGACTTCTGATATAATTTATTAACTCTGGTACAAAATACATGTAGTCTCATGAAAGGTGTAAGTTGAACTGATGAAGTAATTAAAGATGGCTACTAACGATGCTAACGCATAACTCTAATTAACCAATAGGATAGTCCCTAGACTGTCACATGACCACTGGTGGCGGGAAGCCTGTGGCACCCCAGTGTTAACTCTAACTGCAGTCTCCAGACTGCAGTACTCCTGGTGGTAACTCTAACCGAAGTCTCAAGTCCTGTGACATACGTTACTTTGACATACGTAACGATTTTTGCCCATTTGGGTCTTAAAGAGGAGCGTCGCATAATCCTATTTCATGTAAATGAACGAGGCTAAAAATATATTAGGCCAATTAAAAAAACATATTTAATTAAGCGATGATCGTTTTTCCTTGCAGTGTTGCGCAGGTGTGGAGTGCTTTTATGTGAGACGTGAGGGAAACAAATGTATTTAGTGAAAATACGACCTCCGAATTCCCTAGAATTTTATCCAGTTTGGGATTACATGCTGAAATATTGAACAATCCATAAAAATAGAAAGGACTGTAGTATTTCACAATTATTTGCACAGAGGTTTAGCCACTTGAGAGGCTTTGTTGTTTTGTTTTGTTTTTATTTTGTGCCTTTTTATTTGAGTAGCTAAGGATACACATGTCAAATTGCGCAAATTTAAAGAATACTGATAAAACTGCTATTAGCGACTTAGATCTTTATAATTACTGCTTTCAATAGTAAAAATTGTCCTTTTTTAAACATTAACATAATAATGTAAATTCGCATGCTTAATTAGACAGACAAATTAAATTGAAGCCTTTAATGTTGTAAGGTTGTAAGTTTGAAAGTAGTAACAATTCTAAAAATCTGTATTTCTTGACTGATTCTTCATTCACACAAGGAGCATAAACTCTGACGAACAATCATCAATCAACTGATAGTATTTTTCGTTTCCTTCTGTTTAAACTAAATTTTTAAACAAATTAAAAGAAATGAAAAACCCCGCAATATTTATGTCTGTATTTCACACGCTCGTGTTTTATCCGTGATAGAAAAAATATTAATTATTGATACTAAAAATTCATTAATTTATTAAATTACAATTCAGTACAAAGTTCACAGACAAGTTGCGTTACAGCTGTTTTCAAAAGCCTTTTAAGGACATAAGTTTAAGGTTCTATTCAATTTAATAAAAAAAATAATTTATTTTAATAAATACCGTTGGCTCGTTGGTCTAGGGGTATGATTCTCGCTTTGGGTGCGAGAGGTCCCGGGTTCAAATCCCGGACGAGCCCAATTTTTTTTTTCTTTTTAAGAAAATGTTCGTTTATTCCCTATTTTCTCATAATTTGCACCATTAGCAAGAAAATACTATATTTGTGGTGTTGAAAATTACATTGGCAAATCAAAGGGCGTAATGCCCTCGTGCGGCCCAAATTTTCTACATTTTCATGCGGTTTTTGATTTTTACGCGGAAGAATATATCTAAAAATTAGGGCGCCTCAAGTTTGGCGTCCCTTGGCCGGAGACCAGCCTGGACATACTGATTACCAGGCGAGACACCCACGTAGCCATATTTATTTGGAAGTCCAAATAAATATGGCGAATATCCATTGTTATCTTTCCTGCCATTGGTTGAATCCATTGTTATCTTTCCCACCATTGGTTGGGAATTTGAAAAGAAGCGCAAAGCAGATGAGCAAATGCTATGGTTTTCGAGCCTGGTAATCAGTATGTCCAGACTGGTCTTCGACCAATGGCGTTCCCCGCCTCCTTCCCTCACGAGAAATCCTGGATCCGCCAGTTAATCGGCATCTAAAATGTGTATACATTATTTATAGTTGATAAACGTAGAAAGTCAACAAAACCAGTTCCTAAATTCTCTTTCAATTTGAGGGAGATGAAACGTTTGAGAAAAAAGAGAGTAGCGGGTAGAATTGTATAATATAGATAGGCAAAAAATATGAAAATAAGACAAATAGAGCTGTAGGAGGAAGCACGCGCCCCTAGCGCCACCTAGTGGACGAAAGAATTCCATGGTTGCTCTGTATGGTGATAATTTGTCTGTGTGTTTTAACAATAAAATGTGAAACTTCGTTTAAAACTTACTTATATGCTTTGATAAGCAATACATCTGCCTTTGTGATCTGGAGTGGAGTGTATTCAGGCATTTAAGGTCACCACATTCAAGGTCATGCACTCGAGGTCATTAGAACAAAGGTTAGGTCATACCCTAACAGTATAACTGTACGTGTTTTTTATCTGAAAAAAGGCGGTACGATAGAGAATCATGAGAACGTCAGCCAGTGTTTAGAATAAAATCTCCCATGTGACAGATCAGATAAATATAATTGTGTATTAAATTCCATAATTTTCTTGACTATATACCATTAAACCGAAGGATCTTCACAGTAAGTCCCCATTCAAGAAATTGGCAACTATAACTAATATTTGTTACATAGGAATATATAATCTCAGCTTAATTGGACCATATTACGCACGCATTGATATCCAATAGGAAGTGAGCTGACAATGTACTATTATTCGCAATAACATAGTTATAATAGTAAGGTTAGAACTACAATACTAATCAGCCTGAGATCCAATAGTCACTGATCCTCACTTAATACTCTCTGATCCATTTACTTAATTTGAAGGGTGGGAACAAAAAACCGATTTTCAGGTTTCTATTTATTTATCTATTAACTTAATTTGTTTCTTTTCTTCATTTTTTCCAGTGACATTTGGGTGACACAATAAAGAGCAGAGTAAAGGGTTAAAACAAAAACCTGGTCTAGAGATTCATACTGTTTTATTCTTCAATAAATACTTGACCCTGTGTTTCGGTGAAACTGTCATTCTGTTGTTTTCATGATGTATTTCCAATTCACCAATTACCAATTTATGTTGTGCAGTCACTGATTTCAGCCCATGAAACTATTGAAGTTCATGGTGGTCTTTAATCAAATACGCCCAGCGATTTTGATAGGTCGTTTTATCCTTTTACCAGAGTGTGCGTAAAAGTTACTCATTCAAGCAAAAGCAATAGAATGCCATTTTGTTACATAATCGGAATAATTTGATATCATGATGAATAATCGACAGCATAAAACTGTACGTGGTCTGCACTCTGTTTTCAGAAATTATAGTAGATTTAAATGAGTTACAATGATCATTCAATTGTTCTTACGAATCTCAATGATTGTTTGGTATACTTTACGAAAAAGATGCAACCGATCTGAAAACAGTGGACCTAGACTAAACTTTATGTTGTCCTTCCAAACTATTACATTAATTTTGACGGAAGAATAGTATTATTATGTATATAACACTTAGTTAATGCTGGAATAAACATGAGGAAAACGTCTACAAACCAAATAGACAAGATCAATAAAAGGAATAAACTAAATTGATAAGCGATTATGTAAACATAGTATCTGTCTTTCACAGGTTTTATTACAAAAACTAGCAATTTATGGACTGGACTTCAAAGGATTAATACTTGCCTACAGCTCAGTTATTTGTCTTTTATGACGTTCATAATATTCTTTATTAGGCAATGGAGTTAACTGAGAGAAATACAAGGACGTGGAAATGACTGATTGTGCTGGCTTTAAAAGTGCTTTGTTTAAACGGTGAAGTCCCTATCAAAAGTTTTGTAAGTATTGCTATTTCATGATACCTGGACACAATTGCTTTTATTCGCGTATCTTGTACAATTTCCGTATGCACACAGATCCATTCTTTTGTCTAAATTTTTAAATTATTAGATCTATAACCAGCAAATTAACCCCCTAGGCTAAATTGTTGACACGGACATTTAGCAGTGAAGGAGATAAATGTGTGCAATAAAATCAGCATGTGCATTCTGATTATCTAATATTCACATTATATAAAACCAAGGAACTTATATGTCACACTAGTTCCTTAAGTACATTTAATCGTGCATTGAATTTCGAGAGTGGATTTAGTGCAGAGAGAATTACAAGCATGAAATTGATCGGGTATACCTTTGAGCATAAACTTACACAATTTCAAGATTAAGTTATCAATATCAGTTGAAATTAGAAGTGGTGTATTTTGAAATACGTCGAGTGAACTGTCTGGGTAATATTGAAATTTAAGCGGTTGTCCTTACATACAAAATTGCCAACCGACATATAACTTTCTGTGAAGTACACGAGAGAGCTAAGCAGAACAATGACACATTACACTTTGAGGAGAACCTACGTTTTGTTCGACATGGTCCCAGCAGCAAAGGATGAAATATGTAACTTTGTTAAAAACATGTATGTCGGAGTGAAAGATGCAACATGACGTCAAAATCAAGTCAATTTCAGGACCCAGGCAACATTAAAATCTACTTTCATTAACACACATTTATTTTTACACGTGACAGAGAAATAAAGAACACTCACACAGGAAATCGCAGGATGATGTGTTTACCCTAATGCAGATGTAGTACAGAACTGGTGATTGGTTTCTGCAGAAAGTCGGTTATTTGTGGACTGTAAAGTGGAATGTGAACAGAATGTCTCGAGGGAGACCCATCAGGATCGTTGACTCTGAGAGATCAGCCGGTACGAGCCTGGCCAACACGATACAGAACATGTTGCTCGACAAAACCGTCAAACTACTCGACAAAAACGAGAAAACCGTGCTTCACAGGTAAAAAATTTAACGATACAGTTTCATGGATTCGCAGACCATCAAAATAATAGATCACGGAAATATTTGGGAAAAAGAAGCTCACTGAGTAAACATAATATTGTGCGAAGTATGAGCAAATCACCGGTTTGGAACAATAAAAATTTACGTCATTCTTGAACACGGAAAAAGTTGTGGAAATTGAAGAACAATAGAATTTTATGCCAAGTTTTTGAGTGGCTTAATAGGATTAATTCTTTTATTATATTTGCTTTTACAAATCAAGAAATTCCTATTAAAAGTTAAGGGTACAGGACAAAAGAGGAAACAAAAGAATTCCACGCTGTGCTTTTGAATTTTGGCTCTAAACTTTTGATAGGAATTTCTTGATTTGAATGAATACGATCTTCTGGAGGTGATGTCAACAATTTTACGGTGGGATAGATAAACTAAATAGAGGACACGTTGAAAGAAATTTATAGGAAGAGGATCGTTTAGTGATGTTAACTTTTTTCAGTAGCTAATATAACCAAATAAAATTTTCAATTTATAATGAATGAATGTATGATTTTCAGGATTAGTTTGAACCAGAAGTTGGTGTTGAAGAGACACCAGCATAAGGTGCATGAGAGTCAGATGAACCACGCGAGGATTGTGGGCGACAAGGCACTAGAAGCGCAACTGAGGAGGAAGTACAAAGGTACGTAACCGTGTACAATTAGTTTTCTATGGAAAGGAAACAGACCATACACTTCAGTTAACAACTGTTAACACTTCTGAACTTCTTAAACCAAAAGTTACAGTACAAGATGTGATCAAAGTGTACCTCCACGACCGTTATCGTGGATTTTTGTGTCAAACATATGTCTTGACTGAGTTCTTTTCACTGTGCTAAAATATATTTACCAGAGAAGGGATCAAGCAGATTTCCTGGTCATTTAGTTTTCTAATAGCATGTATCCTTGTTCAGCACTGTTCTCTAATGTATCAAACATATCTGATGCTGATTTACAGACAACAGTGCGTGCATGGATGACATGGAAGAGGCTGACGAGACTCTGATTAAACTCTGGAGACAGGGACAGGAAGACTACAGGGAACTGAGGAGGAGACTCGGGGAAACAGGCGAGAAGATTCAGCCTCACAGAGCAAGGTATAAGATGTTGTCATGGAAATCACATTTCTACGGTCATTTCATGAAAATTGTGCGCATTTTGGAAGACTGAATATGCACCTGGGCAGTATTTTTATTTGCTTGAAAAGCGAATCTCTTTAGTTCTAAATTTATCAGATGACGGCTGAAACATTGTCTCAGAGGGTGAAATTCATATCATTTTGAAACAATAGCGCATCAAAGGCACAGCGTGAAATTCTTTCGTTCTCTCTTTTGTTTTCTTCGTTTCCAAAATGATAGGAATTTCAGGAGACGTTATTTTCTCTGTTTGTTTGGTTTTTTGGGGGGGTTTTTTGACAAAATTATTAAATTTCGAGTGAAAATGAAAAGAAATCCCGAATCTATTGCTGTGTGGTATGATGCAATCCCGGTAAAAAATACATTGTATGAATAATATAAGTCCACACCGTGATTATGTTTACATGTTTTTACCAAATATAGCCAATTTCTCAACTAATTTAACAGTTCTTATTTATCTCTAGGAACGCATTCGTCGACCTATCCAGCAAAACTTGTGATGATGAAGACGTCACAGAACATCCGGAACGTCCACCAATCAAAAGATCCGTTACATCGATGTCCTTGGTGAGACCTACCAAGCGTCCTTCTACATCAATGTCTGTGAACCTACCGTTTAGGAGAAGTGTCACTGGAATCTCTCTCAGTAATGTGCCGAATATTAGATCCAGCACATCCATGTCAATGTCAGACCAAAGCAGAAGAAACCAGGGGAACATGTTTATTTTGCAAAAAGACCAACAAAGTTGTAGTAAAAGGCCCATAACTGCAGCTATTGGTTCAAGTGGCAATGTGTTACTGTCTAAAAGAAAGGAGAGCCAAGTAAGGGTGGAAACTCCAGATCTGAATAGCACAATGACCATAGTGCCGTTAAACAATGGAAACAGTGGTCTAAATGGCACAACAAATAAACTCAACAGATTGGATAGCCGAGTGAGCTCCATTCAACTTACCCCAAGACCCCAGACATCACTGGGACACTCCACTGTAAAAGTTGTGATAAAAACCAATAAAAGTCAGGGTCAAGGTCACAGTGAAGGCAATGGTGCAAGGTCAAGAATGTTTCACAGGAAAAGTACTCTACCCGGATTCTTTGATGACGAACAGGAGGAAAAGCCCAGTTTGCTTCAAGTGCACAAAGAAAGAGTTCAATCTGCTAATTATTTATCCAAGATAGACACGTTTGTGGATGATCTGAAGGAATGGAAGGCAGATGAGAAGGATATCATACAGGATTACTACTATGTGGGTCAGGTAGAGAATAACAGGCTCAATTCTGCAGGTGCAACAGATGGGGAAAGGAGGAGTAGTATGAAGCCCACAGAAATACGAAAACACACAGGAGATCTTCAAGTTCGGAACCTCACATTTCCAAAACTAGACATGTAGCCTGTTTTTCAAAATTTTATGCCATTTCGAAGAAAATAACAGTTTACGTTGTGTTTCCACGAATGAAAGCCAGAGCATGAATTTTTTATTGTTCTCAAAATGAAATACAGCCGTGTTTAAAGGAATTAAAAGATTTCCAGCATATCTGGCACATGACGTCACATTATGTCAATTTTGAAACAATGGGATTTTATTTTGCGATTTTATGTGCAACTGTATATTGTTGTAAAATGTTTTCAAATTAATATAACTCTTCCTGGTTGTACTCTTTCTGCAATTTACTTTTGACATATCAACAAAAAATAGCCAGCCTTCTGCAATATGTGAATTAGTGTTTTATTTAACGTTTAACGTTTCTATCTTGAAACACAACTATTGTGATAGCAATACACTTTTCACATGCTAAATCAATTTAAACACTCAACAGATACGCTGCTTGTTTAATATTATTAGATCTATAATGGCTAGTAATAAGACAATTGACTTCTTTTCCATAAAATGTTAAAATCATTGTAAAATAAAATTGACTTGTGCGACAAGAATTGAAAATAGTGTAACTATTAGTACGCAATCAGTGAGTAGTACAAAGGCACCGAATAACAATGGCAGCCGTAAGGTTTTGACTATCACATAAACTGACTGGGTCTAACTAGTTATAACGTTGGTCTCAATACAGGTATTGATCAATAATAGAAGCAGGTGAGGAATTGTGGCTTCTAAAATTTAAATTGACCGTTTTAAATGTAAGATTTGGTATCTTTGAGAGTTTGCTAATCCTGGCGCCCTCTATCTCAGGCGACCTGGATATAAACCTCAGTGCGCATGCGGCCTGGTTACCACCACGTGATTTCTTCTCCATTAATCTGGATACATAGTAATCGGTAATGTTGTTTTCTCCAGCTTTTAAAGGGATCAATTTGCGTGAGAACTCCCTGACTTTGCCGTCATAATCTGCAAGTTCAACCTCCTGTCTGTGTATGTCCAGCAATGAAGGTCCTTCTTCCTTGTTGAATAGGCTTACTTTCTTGGGTGACCTTGACCTACTTAATGATCTTGACCTAGTTAGTCCTGAGTAATTACTTAAACTCTTCTTGATAGCAAATTTAGGTTTATCTGTATTTTCTTGTTCGTAAAATGTGTCATTTTCCTTGTGGACATACATAAAATTGTCTGGTGCTGTTTCGGGTCTTTTGAATTGTAGAAAGTTATTGTGTCTTATTTGCACGTGCTTTTGTTTACGTCTTTGACCTTGGATACTGTTTTTGTCTCGGTCACCATGGCTACATTTATAACCATGTTTGCCACTAGTATTTGTCCACTTAACATGGGCAGTGCCATCCTCACTGAATTCTCCTAGTAAGACACGATCTTGCTTTCCATCACAGTCATTGTCGTCAAACTCTGTTGGTTGATTTCTCTTTTCCCCCACACCACTTCCAGATGATCTATCTTTCTTTGGTTTGAACAATTCCGAGAAACCGCCATAAACATTTTCTATTTTACCTGCATCATCATTGTCATCTTCATCATCATCTGGTTTTGTAACATATACACTTGGTTTAGCCCTGCTAGTGGTTGTGATGTGAACTTCAGAGTCCCCAAGCGACAGAGCTTTCTTAATTGCACTCAATTCATAAGCCGTAGCAGGTCTGACTGGCATTCTTTCTGGTTGAGCTATGGACACGGTGCTCAGTGGCCTGGGTTTCTTCTTACTGTTGGAGACATCTACTGGTGTTCTGCTGAACAACACTGACTTCTCAACCGGAAACAGAATCCTAGATTTTCTGTTCTCTGATTGGACAGCACTGATGCATCTGGAATCGATCCCCGACTGTCCATCTAGTGTCTTATTGGCCCATGCCATCTGACGTTCACCACAGTTCCAGATATGACGCAGGACGTCATCCTGCGAATCGCGTGACAAATTCGTGTTCAAAATCGTCTCCTTTTCAAGTCGAAGTTTCTTCTCTAGTTGTCTGTCACCTATCATCCGTGCGTGCCTCAGTTTGGACTGATGAAGCTTCAACTGACGAAGAGATCATTTAAAAATTAAACTAAAATCAAAATTAAATAGTGATTGAGCACGAAGTCGAAATTTCTGATCTTTCACGTTTTTTGGCGGACCTCTCGATAACTAAGGGTATGTACTCCTTCAGATCACGGATTTAAGAATAGTAAAATTGTGGGGATCAATCAAAAAATAGGCGCAGATTCAAGGGATACCTTGAATTGTTTGAATTATAAAATTTCGGCTGTTTTGACACATTGGTTGTTTTAGTTTGAGGGGATGCGATGCGTGGGTAATACTTATAAATGAGAGAGACGTACATTGATCAGGGTAAACGTAAGGTTAATCCGCATTTCTACTAATTTCTTGATACGTATAAAGAACCAATTCACAATCTTACTAACTCTAACATTCTTACTACATGTTCCAAAGTAAATACTTTGTAATGTATTAGCATTGAAGTACTTACTTGAAAACTTCTATGGACAATTTTTTGCTGTCTCTTTATTTCCATGGCAACCATATGTTTTGATCTGTCAATAGCTGAATGCGCGCGCATCAATTTCACGTAGTCTCTCCGTTGCGCCATCTGCATTGGTTGAGACTTTTCCACGTCCTCCGCTAGCCGGCGGGCCTGCTTGATATCCATTTTTAAGCTTCTTGTTGTTGTTGTTGTTGTTGTTGTTGTTAATCAGAGACAGCGTTATTGTTCGCCTTTCAATTTATCATTGAGTTTTCAATGTTGGTCCTTGTCTCATGTAGTTTAGCTCGAAATATTGCACTGTTGGAAGCACATAGTACCGTAATGGTTGGACTTATTCCACCAGACTTTCTCAAAAAAATGACACAAATTTATTTCACTTTCTATGTACAAATTCTTGTTTTCAAAATTTGTACCAAATTAATTCAATTTCAGCGCATAGCACGTAAATTATTCTTAATTGTTCAAGTCCAGTTTTTCGCATAATTTCCCTTCTAAACAGAGTTACTATGGATGTTTGCATGCACATAACACTCCATTGTAGCTGTCAATCCATGAGATCACTTCATATTTAACAAGTTCATTTTGCAGTAAAAGTCAACATTGTAGTTTGTTCATAGGAAGAGCAGTGTACACATAATTTACTGTTGTGACACAGAACTTGACTTCTTAAATTCTTACAATGTTTTAACGTAAAGTATAATTTGTATCCAGAATGAAAAAAAAAACATAGAAAGTAGTATCCATAATTGAAAATGAGTCGAGAGCCTAAAACTTTGTGCAAGTGTTTTAAGTGTTCATTTGCTTTATCTTTACAGTAATTTCAAATAACAGTAAATTGTTGTCCCTTCCAAAACGAGTAAAGTTCGTCGTTGCCATGAGAACAGCAACGTTAAAATATCCTGCGGCATTTGCATTTCAATGCAGCTGTCAGTTTTGGATGCACTTGCCAATCAATTTCCTGTCAAATCGAAAAGTGGATTTTTTGTTTTAAAAATTTTCCTAAAATCCCCTCAGTTTAGGCTTTAGCCTAGACCTAATGTATCTCCGGAGTTATGTGGTGAAGCATCTTGAAATAGATCTACATCTGATAAAAGAAATTGGAAATTCAAGTTGCTATTCCTTCTATTATCTAAAACATCTAAAACATTTGTTATTTAGTACGTTGTTTTTCCTGCTTGCGGTAATGTCATATTTCCACCAAGTTTCACTCCCGTCTGCATCTGAGTCTGCAGAGTTTGGAATTCTTTGGCATTGATCAGTGCATTTGATTGACGTAGCCTAACGTAATGTAGCCGAAGCTGTCGATTAAACGAGGATTAGACATTTATTAATAAGCTGTTCAATAAACACATGTAAACACGCAAAGATCTGAACACAAGAATATCGTCGGATTAAGGGCAAGTCTTTCACTCGACTAAAGATCGGTCCACAGAAACACAAACATGTCATCTTAAAACTTGAATAATCTTGATTTATATTTTAAATTATAAAAGTATCATAAAGGCACAAAGGGGTCAAACTTCATTTCACACATTTCCTCCAATATCGTGACGTGTAAATCAAATCCAAAATAAAATTTTGTAACATCCAAGAACTCAAAAGAAAGAAAAGTGAAAAAGGCGGGAAAAAAAGTAAGAGACAAACGGACAAACACCCGCACATTTCATTGATCTGGTCAACATGGCAAAATCAATATGAGGTGAATCAATAATCTAATGTATAGATTTTCAAGACACTTGAGTTTAACAAATACAGTTGCAAAACACCATTACACCTGCGTGTCAAGTAAAAACAACACAGTCACAGACCCTAACACCATTTTGGTTATTAACAATGTTTAGTTACCGGGGATCCGAAAATAATATCTTAATCATGTAGAGGATGAAAAATCTGTTCGCGGCCCTTCATTTTTGGAATAATAAGACACAACACAAAAATCTCTTGTCGCGAAATTAAATCAAATTCAAGAACCATGTGTGCGTGCTCGAGTGTCTGCCCGCCTGTGTTTAATTATCACTGTCAAATACTGTGAGCCAAAAACTTATGTTACATCGAGTGAGATTTGACCATGTGCTCTTGAGTCTGAAAAACTGACTATCAATTCGTCCTAGTTTTAGGTGCAGTGTGGTTGGTGCGGGGATTGCTGATGTGTGGGCAGTACGTTGGGTAAGGTTGGTAGATGGAGTTGGGTAGGGTAGGTTGTGTGAGGTTAGACTGGGTTGAGTGGGGTAGGTTAGGCGGTTGATAAGTGGAGTAGGGTGGAGTAGGGTTAGGTGGGGTGGGTAGAGATCCAGGCTAATGGAGGTACAAACGATAGACATACGGCAAAATGTTGTCTCATTTTCTTTGCTTCTTAATAGCTATTCCATTCTTTTTTGTAACTTTTAATACAACATTCAATTCAAGGAATTAGGGTTACTAATTACTTTGTGGCAGTCTAGGGTGTTATGACATCAAAGTTATTGCTCCTAAAGTAAGATACTTTTTTACATTTTTGTTGGACCATGGTCCTTTTATGGGGTCAACATACTTTAAAATTGTTTGCGCATTTTTAAGAAACTTGAGATTGGTAAGCTTTAATTTTTTATTTACTTTTTAATGAAGTCAGATACTTAAAATAGTGTTAAAAATATCAGTCACGAATATCAAGTTTATTCCTTGTGCCCTCTTCTAACAGTTTTGTAACCATCACGTACTTGGCATCAAACGGTTACGACTATATCCACCAGAGGGTGTGCCAGGCATGTTCCAGGACGAGGTTCTCCTGTAAGCACTACTTAGTTTGAGAGCGGGAGAATATATCCTGATGTACCTGCATTCACGCATGGCGAGTATTGATTCAGGTTCTTTGTCCCTGGTTGGAAGTCGTTTGTCTAAAGTGTTCAGCAGGTGCCCAAGAGTCGTGTTCACTTTCCTATTGGCTGAGCCACTGTAACGACCGTTCCTATTGGCTAACTCACCGCCTGCGCCATTTCCATTGGCTGACATCAGTGACATCTTACAGGCACTGTTGCTGTGTCTTCCGCCTTTGATGTTATCTAAATGGTAAATGGCGCTGTCTGTATGGTTTCTTGCACCGTTGTCAGCGGAAGTTGATCTTGGAACTGCATTCTGGGAGGAATGTCTAAATTGACCGGGTGCTGAGACAGATGCTGCCCTCTGTGTTCTGCTATTATACGTTCTGTACTGTTGTGTAGATAGCGACAACTTCCTTGACGGATTTACTGCCTCTTCCTGTTGAGCATGCGCATCTATATCCGGAAGATGAGGAACTTCCACCAGTTCGTTGTTCGAAATCATAATGCTGATTTTTTGCTGTGGATTACCAACTGCCAAAACAAGAAAAGTAACAAGGTAAAAACGCATTCATCTCACAAGAGGATCATTTCCTAGAAGTGGTAATCAACTTAAAACTACGTGCAGTCCTCTTTAGTAGTCCCTTTTGATAGCACCCTTTCAATATTACCTTTCTAGACAGACAATATTCACAACAAAAACTGTTTTGAAACAAATCAGAGATCGCTTTAATTTTTTCTCGTTTGTTCAAATGAGTGTTTTGTAACAAGGTTCAGATTTACTCACAATTGCAAAGTAAAAATCTGTAAAACTATGCTACGTAATTTGTGATGGTAAAGACGGTAAATATTAAGAATTTTAGCCTTTCCACTGAATCTCGCCGTTTGCGCAGGATCTACTCTGAAACCAATACACATGTCCCACTTGTTGTATTTCTAGAAGAATTCATGTCAATCCGATAATGTATTACTTGCGTGAAGTAAGTACTTTTCGACAGTATCTCACTGTCCTCA
>JBCAUI010237748.1:4609-30589 GCA_038406195.1 Haplosyllis anthogorgicola
CGGTAACCGAGCGAACGAAACGAAGAACCTAGTTTAGGGGTTTTATAAAGAAGAGATAAACTACCGCATTATTACACTGGCGCCCAATGTGGGGCGCCTAAACAGCTAAGGGAACCAAGCAGCAGACGATAACTAAGAGATCGAGTACTACACTGGAGGTCAGTAGTAGAAAAAGACAGTGAAACGACAGTTAGTTGTTTCGAAACGAGTATTTTAAAACGTGAGAAAGGTAGTTGTTTCGAGTCGACACGAAACGACAGATTCCACGCAGACAAAGGGAGACTAGACGCTGACGGAGGTGAAGCTGAACAGTAGGTGGTCACCTGAAGAAGAAGACAGTTATCGACGCGACAGAAGACCAGAGCAGGAAGGAGACCTGATCCAAGAAGGACACTAACGAACTAAAACAAGAACAATAACGGATAGGCCTATCCACGGTGCACTTAGCGGCACATATTTGAACTTTAAGAACTTCACCATCGTTGGTGGACTGGTACAGACGCATAAATCAATAGGAACGCGTGAGTAGACTGCATTCTTATATACAGAAGCTTATTTTCTAAATTTGATTAGATAAAGTAAGGTACACCAGCAACAGGGTGTATCAAGAGAGGTTTAATTTGAAAGAGACGAGTCACAGATCAACGGGTTGCTATAGTTGGGACGATGGGAGATCATTTGTTGGGAACCCGTACGGATGACGGAGCGGAGATGACGACACCCGAAGCGGAGGCCACCGGAACAAGTGTTGATAATGTGGGAGGGGAGGTGTTCCATGAAATAGATCAAAGTAGTGGGAATTCCCTAGCCCTTCTCATTAGTGTTACGGACGAAAGGGGGGCACCTATCCCAAGCGAAGAATTTACGGCGAGTACGGTGGCAGCTTTAATTGTGCATGCGTTTCGTTTGAATCCAATAGAGGTCGTAATTATGAACACACAAGATGCGATCATTGAGTTTGAGAGCGATACAGTGGTCACACGAGTGGCCCAGTCGCTACATGGGTATGTTGAAATGAGGGGTAGAACTGTAGATATTAGATGTTTGATGGCGACCAGGGACAACTTGGAGAGAATGAGTTACGACAGAGAAGCGGCACGGAGAAGAGTGGCAGAGTTGGAGAGAGAAAAGAGGAGAACAAGGAAAGAGACAGAAATGAGAGAGGAGAAGTTGGAGGACTTACTGAAGAAGTTCAGTGAAGGAGTAGATAGAGTGGAAAAGTTACAAGATCAACTGATGCCAACAAAAGAAGAAACCCCAAAGAAGACGGGAAAACTGCAACGGCCCCCAAATCTTCCTTTCTTTTCAGGTGCAGAACCAGTTCCGAAAGACGAGGGGTCGTACACTCAGTGGATGTTTCAGGTGAAAGAAGCCATAAAACTTCACACTGAAGAAGCAGTGCGCTCCGCCATCGTGGCGAGTGTGAGAGGGGAAGCCCGAGAAGCAGTGGAATTCAAAGGATTGTCAGCCGACTTAGACGATCTACTGGATTATGTGGAAGAACGATTAGGGCAAACAATGACGACGGACAAACTACAAAAGGATTGGTATGAGATGAGGCAAGAAAAGGGGGAGAAGATCGGCACTTTTGCAAGCAGGTTGGAAAACAAGTACAAGAAACTGATGAGAGTGCTGCCAACCCGTTACGACAAACAAGAACTGAAAGACCGCCTTTTCTATGGAATGGGACAACAGCTAAGAGATTCAATGAGGTACTTGTACGAAGGGACTGAGATTACGTATGAAGAATTGTTATCTAGGTCTAAGAAGGTGGAAGAAGAGTTTCAAGAACACAGGGGAGGATTCAGGATGAAACAGGCTGTAGTGGAGAAGTCGTCGAGTGGAAGTTGGACTGATCTGAAGAACGAAATTAAAGAGTTAGCAACGGTAATGAAGAGTACCACCTATAAAGGAGCAAGACCCAAGGAACCTCCCAAGAAAGAAAAGTCGGAAGGGAAGCCCCAAAAAGAAGGTCCTAAAGGACAACAGCGAAAAGGACCACCCCAACAAAGGAGAGAGCAGTACCAGCCGACACAGAAAATCTTTCAATGTTACAACTGTGGAGGATGGGGACATTCATGGAGAACATGCACAAGTCCGGAAAACTTAGACTGGAAGGCGCAGGCGCGGACCGGTTTGAACCTTCCACAGACACAACGAGACGGCCCACAACGGCAGAATCGCAACCAAGCCCCGGTCCAAGGACCAGAGCAGACCCGGAGCCAAAACTAATAAATCAAGCAGCAACTCACAAAAGACAGGCAGACCTCTACCATAATCCAGACCCTTTAATTAGACTGATAGGAAGAGTTAACGAATCAATAGTCAAAATCAACGGACACATCACAAAAGCCCTGATAGATTCAGGAGCTCAAATCTCTTCCATCACCGAAAATTATGCGAAGAAAATTGGATTGAAATTGAGACATTTGGACGACATATTGGAGATTGAAGGAGCTGGAGGAGTTAATGTACCGTATTTAGGATATGCCGAAATAAATTTGCAAATTCCAGAGGTCGCTGCTTTTGATAACAATATTTTAGTGTTAATCGTTCCAGACACACCCTATAGATTAAAAGTACCATTTTTATTAGGCACACTTCACATTGATATGGCCTTGAACAAGGCCACCAATAAAGAATTAGATAAACTCTCACAAGCCTGGCGACGTGGAGGGTTTAAAGGAAAAATTCAAGATCAACAATCAATTCTCAGTAATTCAGAAATTGATCTACAGGGTGTGGTTAAACTAGATAAGAAACTAACATTACTACCAAAAGAAATAATAAAAATTTCGGGGGTTGCAAACATCCCCATTAGTAGCAAGAGACTAAACGTGATCACAACATCGGTGGAGACGGAAGGAGGAGGAGTACAGGTAATTCCAAGTTATGATACCATTCAGGACGGGACAAATATGGTAAGAATCGCCCTTCAAAATCAAACAGTAGAGAGAATAGTTTTAGATAGGGGAACAGTAGTAGCCCAATTAGACACGGCCAACGTAATACCACCAACGTATGCCGTGAATGAAAATCGCGAAACTATAGGTAGTTGTTTCGGAACGTCTACTTCTTCTGAGAAAATAAGATATTGTTCCGAAACAACAAAAGAAACGACAAAATCACAATTAATCCGCACTCCAGAGAGATTGAATGAATTATTCTCGAAGATAGATCTTAGTGGCTATGATGAATGGTCAGAAGATGACCAGAAAGAAGTGAGGGAAGTGATAACTGACTTTCATAACCTTTTTGCACTAAATGACCTAGAATTGGGGTGTACAGGATTAGTTAAGCATAAAATCAAATTGGTAGACGAGACTCCATTTAAAGATAGGTATAGGAGAATCCCACCCCACCAATACGAGGAAGTAAGAAAACATCTGCAAGACATGCTAGATATAGGAGCGATAAGAAAGTCTAACAGCCCATGGGCTAGTCCAGTGGTTCTTGTTAGAAAGAAGGATGGTAGTTTACGTTTCTGTATTGACCTTCGAAAATTGAACTCCAGGACGATCAAAGATGCGTATAGTCTGCCAAGGATAGAGGATTCCCTAGATTGTTTGCAAGGGGCAGAGATCTTCACCTGCATGGACCTGCGGGCGGGTTATTGGCAGGTGGAGATGGATGCTGATAGTATACCCTTGACTGCGTTTACAGTCGGACCTTTAGGGTTTTATGAATGCGTGCGCATGCCATTTGGGCTCACGAATGCACCAGCCACTTTCCAGAGACTGATGGAATCTTGCCTCGGAGAGATGCACCTCCAATATTGCATTATTTATCTTGACGATATAGTTGTATACTCAAAAACCCCACGTGAACACATAGA
Organism: Haplosyllis anthogorgicola; assembly: GCA_038406195.1. Taxonomy (NCBI): domain Eukaryota; kingdom Metazoa; phylum Annelida; class Polychaeta; order Phyllodocida; family Syllidae; genus Haplosyllis; species Haplosyllis anthogorgicola. The sequence continues at coordinate 8,445 of JBCAUI010237748.1, forward strand.
TAGACTTAGGAGGGTGTTTCAGAAGCTGTCAGATGCAGGGCTCAAATTGAAGCCAACTAAGTGCGAATTTTTTAAACCAGAACTTCACTATCTCGGCCACATAGTATCAAAAAAGGGTGTGGAAACCGACCCAAAGAAAATTCAGGCCATAAAAGAATGGCCGAGACCAAAGACTGTAACTGATGTAAGGAGCTTTTTGGGATTTTGTAACTACTATCGAAAATTTATTGAGGGATTTGCTGTCGTAGCGAAACCTCTGCATCTGTTAGTTTCTGGGGAAAATGCATCGAAGAAAAGAGCTAGGGTAGAATGGACAGATGACTGCGAAAAAGCATTTAGAGAACTGAAAATAAGATGTAGCACAACCCCCGTTTTGGCATACGCCAATTACAAGAAACCATTTAAGCTACACACTGATGCTTCAGAGTCCGGTTTGGGGGCTGTGTTGTATCAGGAAATAGATGGAAAAGATAGAGTTATCGCATTTGCCAGTAGAACGTTGAATAAATCAGAAGCTAAGTACCATTCTCACAAATTGGAGTTCCTAGCCTTGAAATGGGCAATTACTGAGCGATTTCACGAATATCTATATGGTGGCACTTTTCAAGTATACACGGACAATAACCCATTGACGTACATATTGACGACAGCAAAACTAGACGCTACAGGGCAACGATGGGTAGCAAGTTTGGCAAATTATGACTTTGGTATAACGTACAGAAGTGGGAAACAGAACATAGACGCTGATCTGTTATCGAGAGTAAAATGGCTGGATGCAGATCCAGAAATAGTACAGGCAGTATTGTGTAGAGGACGTAGTGGACTTAGTAGCTTACCTACAAACCCACCCGCTAGAGACCCCGTGATAGCAAACGCCCATGTCATTGATACGACACCCAAATTGACGAATAAAGACTGGAAGGAGGAACAAGCTAATGACGGACCTATAGCTTATGTAATTGAGTTGTTAAGAACGGGACGTTTGTTACAAGAAAAGCCAACACTTGAGGTTGACAATGAGACCAGGACATTACTAAAATACAAAGGGAATCTGACTTTAAAGAATGGACTATTATATCGAAAAGTGACCCTTAAACACCATGACTATCCGATCTTACAGTTCATAGTACCACGTACACATAGGTTGAAGGCGCTACAGGCATGCCATGACGACATGGGACATATGGGTATGGATAAAACCTTGAGTGTGTTACAAGACAGATTCTTTTGGCCCAAAATGAATGAGCAGGTCAGGGAACACATTAGAGCTTGTCACCGCTGTCTTCGTTTTAAGCAACCACAAGAACAAGCAAAAATGCACCCAATAGAAACATCATACCCCTTAGAGTTGATTCATATGGATTATCTATCTATCGGAAAGGCTGATAAAGAAAGGGCCATAAAAGTTCTGGTGATAACCGATCATTTTACCAGATACTCCCAAGCTTTCGTAACCCCCAATGAATTGGCACCGACGGTAGCACGTACCTTTTGGCAAAATTTCCTAGTTCACTACGGCTGGCCAGAAAAGTTGATCACAGACCAAGGCCGTACTTTTGAAAGCAACTTAATCAAGGAATTATGTAAATTAGCAAAGATAGAAAAATTACGAACGACCCCCTACAGACCACAAGGTAACGGTCAATGTGAAAGATTCAACCAAACCTTAATCAATATGATTGGTACCCTCCCTGTTACCCAGAAAGAGAACTGGCCTGAGTGGCTGGGAGTGTTGACTCATAGTTACAATAGCGTCGTAAACACAGCAACAGGATTTACTCCTTTTTACTTGATGTATGGTAGAAGACCAAAATTGCCCGTTGATCACGAATTTGGAGTCACTCAACCAGATTTGGAAAGTAGGTCGAGAAAGAATTATGTGCAGAAACTACAAAGCAGATTGGAGTGGGCCTATCGAGAAGCCCAGAAAAACATAGAAAAAGAAATTTCCCGTCAGAAGAAATATTATGATCGGAAATTTAAATGCATGTCTATAAAAGAAGGCGATTTAGTCCTTGTGAGGGTAAAAGCCCACGGTGGTGACTATAAAATCGCAGATAGATGGGAACAGCACCCGTATATAGTTCTAAGTCAGAGAGGTCAACATCCAGTCTTCAAAATCCAGCTGATGGGATCAAAAGGAGACGAAAACATAAAGATATTACATAGAAACATGCTGTTCCCTATACAAAGTTCCGAGGAACATCAATAGCATACCCAATTTTAAGGCAGAAATCAAGGGACTGATTTCAGTTTTAAGAGGGGGAAGGGTATAAATGACATAGGAGATTAAAAATTTAATTTAACAGTGAAAATTTTTCTTTTTGATCAATGAAAGATGATCAACGAGGAGTTATTATTTATAATAGCAGGATAGAAAAGGAAATAAAAGAGGGAAATGAATCCCATTCGAAACTTTTACTAGAAACTCATTGATTGAGTTTTGTACATTCATCCTAGAAACTCGTTGTAAAATTTCAAAGAAATGCGAGGATAAACTCATTTGAACCTGATTCCGAGAATTGGAAATAATCGTTTCGAAACGCCTGCTTTTAACTTGAAACAAAGTTGCCATTTCGAAACTAAACGAAACAAACAAAAAAAAAAATTGCAATTGACGAAGTCACAGAGTGCAATTGAAGCGTCTGGTGACGTAACGCGTCATGAAAATGAACTGGTCAATAGAGATCTGGGCCAGTTAGTATGGAGCGTTCAAAGGAACAGCTCGTACAGATACTCTTTTATGAGATTTATGAGAGAGATTACACATGGGAACCAAAAGGATACCTAGAAAACTTAGAGTACTCGGTATGGAACCGAAATGCTCCGAAAATTAACCTTGGAAAGATCATTTCATTGCTGAACAAAGGATCTTACACATCTGCGGTCAAATATTTAGCGAGTTCTTTCATATGAATGATGGACCCTTTGGGAAGACTGTTGGTGACTCACCCAATGAACGGTATAATGTTTGAATACTGGTTAACCAAACACGTACGCTTCCAGACGTCACTAGGAGTATTTTTAGAACAACATGTTATTGATTTTGATCCACGGATGCGGAGATTTGTCCGCTGTTACTTCTGTAGACACTCACATTACGCCATAGAGGACACTTTATTGGTCAGACGCTTATACGATTATGACAGGGTATTGGCAAACGGACTTTTTGCGGGTTTCAGAAGATCCCAGTTTGAGCACGAGCGGGAAAGATGGGAAAGGTTTAGGGACATGATCAATAGCGCTCCGAGGAGGATCCAAAGACGCAGACGATGATTATTAGACGAGTCAGACCCAAAGTCCCATTTGGCATCCGACTGGGCTTTGTCCTTTTCAATAGAAGAGTGTTGCTTTTGCAATTCGAACACTACCTGTTGAAACACTTGAAATATCACACCGGACTAGGGTGTTATTTAATGTCAATAGTAGTCGTGGATAACATAATGTGTAAGGTTAGCAGGTGCCACCATTGTCAAACATTGGCATACACAATTCCTCCTGGATATCTGGCGGCCAGGTTCTATGCAGAGGACCGGAAATTAGGAAATGCAGTATTCAGGACCTTCTTTAAAAACCACCCAAATGTGGATGATGGTGAAATACCAGCGATCCCCAGTGATAGTGAGTCTGACGACGAGATGCCTGACTTAATTTAGAACGAAACGAAAATAAGCGTTGCGAAACTAGACGTTAGAAATTAAAAATAACCAGTGGTTTCGAAGCGACGCGAAACTACAACTTTTGGTATATAAGTCCAGCATCAAAGGGACGGATGGGCAGATGCACACGGGACTTCAAACGATCAACAAGGTCGACTTCGTACAAGACCCGCTAGCGTTGATCCTGCGGCATAGCATACAGGAAACTGTAAAGTTTGAGAGGTATCTGTCCAACCAAATCAGATATAGAACATCCTTAGGCAGTTATCTGGAGCGAGAGATCTTGGTAAAAAGAGTGGATTTAATTGAATACCGATGGTGCTGGGGTTGCTACCAGGTACACTATTACTGGAGGCCCGGGAAACTCGCACATGAGTTCCTAAAAAGTGACAGAAAAGCGGCCAACTCCATATATAAGTTTTATCGGAAACTAATTCGAGATGGGGAAAAAGCCCATCAATAAGCGGTGGACTCGACGCCGCAAAACAAAGATTAAGGATGAATATGTGAGTATTTTGATCTATTTTTGATTTTGAAAGAAAAGAGAGACTAAATCATTTGGGATAGATACAAGGCACCTTTATTTCTTTACCCTTACATTTTAAATGATAGTGACCGGTTACTATTCACTGGGCGTCCGCCTCCACGGTCTCAGTGATCCCAGAGGCGTACCAGTCAACCTCTTGCACATCTCGGTGTTTGCGTTCCATATGTTTTCGCCAACCTCCTGCCGTAAAGAATCCAACACGGTCGCTACAGTAACGACAGCCTAGGGAGATCCCCACGTGTTTTTCTCGGATATGGTCGCACACACGCTCCATTGAACTAGTGTAGCCCGTCGGGCAAACTCCAAACCTACATTCATATAGGGATTGACCTCTTGATTCCACTCTTGGGCCTACGTAGCTTGCATCTACTCCCGTTCGGTTTAGGGAGACTTTGTTTCTTGGAATCAGCTGGACAGCTTCTGCTAGCGGCACTATGTTGGGGAGGTCCATTTTACTTTTCTTTGATCGGGGGGCGGACGTAGAGGCGGAGGGAGTAGTGGTCGAGGAAGTTCCAGGTACAATCGAGCCGGTGGGCAAGCCAGGTTCATCATCATCATACACGGTTTCCAAGGGGTTGTCATCGTCCATAGGGATAAAGGGGGCAACGCAGGCGACAAGATTTTCAGTAAAAGTCTGAGCGGGACCGCCAGCAGTGGCAGTCCGCATTTTACGAATGGCCGCCACTTTCATCCTGAGAGCCAGTTGTTCCAGCTGCATAGCCAGGAGCATTTGGTTCTGAGCCTGTAGTTTAAAAAAAAAAAAAAAAAAAGGGGGGTTAGTAACACCTTGGAACATCTACTTAGAGTTGAAAGAAAACTTAGTGATGGAAATAGGTAGAAATAAAAAAAAAAAAAAAAAAAAAAAAAACTTAACTTACTCCGACCATAATAGCCTGCACCCGCTCATCGGGAAGGCATGAGACTTCTCGATCCCCCCAATCGGTGAGTAAATATTTTTGGTGCTCCCTTATATAGTCTATGCCCGCCTTTTCCATACCAGGCAGTTTCTTCTCGTCAAACTTGACTAGTACATCCATATCGTAGATGATCCCTTCTGTTAAAAAAAAAAGAAAAAAAGAAAAAAAAAAGATATCGAGAAATTAGGTTGTTTCGGGTGGTTTCGAAACTGCAGGTTAATAAGTAAAATAAAGTGGTAGTTCCGAGACGATACGAAACTACATTAGTGCGTGCAGGTATAAAATCCAAGGCAGGTGTGCGAAACCGTCAGTCGGGTCCAAGACCTGGAAGGGGAAACATCAAGATGGATCAGGATAATCAACTCGCCTCGGTGATTAGGTATGATCATACGCAGACCATGTTATTTGAAGATTTCTTGTTAACACAAATGCGGCTGCAGACGACTTTAGGATTATTCATTAGGGTCATTTTCGCTTTGGGAGTTCAGAAGTTTCACGAACACGAGTGTCAGGACTGTCACGCAGCACATTTCGCATGGATTCCTAAAGACTTAGTAAAAGCTTTCCACAGTGCAGATAGGAAATTAGCGAACAGTGTGTACCTACGGTGGAGAAATAGCCATTCAAATAATCATTAAAGTAAGTACCTTCCACACTGGTTTTGGATGACTTAAGGGCATTGATAGCCTCTTCGGAGGCTGCCCCTCTTGATATCTGCTGGTAGGAATCCTCGAAGCTAGAGATTCGATCCTTTAGGAAAGTAGCATTCTGAAATAGGGAAATAGTATCGTTTAGACTAGGGTTTAGAACCAAAAGAGAGGTATCCGTAAAAACCGTAGATCTTAACGCGTAAGAGGAAGACCTCGTTAAAAATAGGGAAAGCTGACGCCCTTTGGATGGAAAACCGCGAACAAAGAAATGTGAGTAAATACTTACCACAACGGCAATGTTAAAGTCCTCTTCTTTTAGAAGATTCTTTAAAGCCCCAGACCATAATTCAGTATCAGTAATAGATCGATTTAGGCGCTTCTCCGCTGCCATGAGCACGAGGAAAGCTTCGCCAGGGCTAATGTCAGTACGTGAAAATCCCTAAAATAATAAGTCTTATTTAGATCGAGAATTCTTTTGATTTTCAAAGAAATAATTTCCTAAAAACGACAAATTAAGAAGTAAGGGATGTACTTACGGCATCTAGCAATTGCTGAGCGAAGCTCTCTCCCACAATGGCACTTAAACGGTTAAGATCTCGGAGCTCCTCCATTATGCAACCTCTCCCTTTGAAAGTTCGGGTCACACTGACCTAGACAGGTGCGCAGAGTCCTTGTTAATCAAAATGAGAACCCCGTAGCAAAAGTCGCGAAACAACAGGAAAAGTGTTTCGAAACGACCCCTTCTTTTTGCAAGAGAAGAGGTAGTTTCGAAACTAAACGAGACGACGTTTCGTCAGCACTGTGCCCAAGCATGGTAGAAAGTAAGTGCATGTTGTTGAAAAACTAATTCCTTAACAGGCAGGTACATGTAAGACGAGGATGAGTGCTAGATTACAACCACCAGTGAGGCATGACTCTGGGAAACATTATGGTTTTAAGCCTGGTGAAGCACCTTGGAGTGCTAAGAGCAGTAGATTTAGGATTCAATGGGCGACCGTTGTGAGTAACATCAGCATGATGCAGAAGACGTTTACCAAGACGGAGCGGTGCATGTCAAGTATTAAACCAGAGTTAATGGCCAGGATGTTGGAGAAAGGTAAGACCTAATTGAAAGTACATGTGTAAATCATAATAACCGTACTAAAACAAATTTAATAACATAGTTAAGATGCATGTCTAATGCATGGTGTTCTGACTTACAGTAGAAAATAAAAGCATGCTGGAGGAACTCTTACATGTTACCTGCATGGAATTCTTAGGAAGTAAGGCAGGGCAGTGCTTTCGGATGAAACAGGGCCTCGAACAGGGTTTGTATTTGCAGAAACTAATCCAGATGGCGCGAACAAAGCAAACCCAAAGGAGTGCAGTGTCGCAGGGGATGCCACCGGCTACCATGTCAGATAGAACTGCGACGAACCAGCCGACAGCACCCCCTGCCAACGAGGAGTCTAGTGTACTGGAGTCGGAGCCAAAGGGGGACGACTCCATGGCAAATCCGAACATAGACCAACAGACAGGTCGACTTTTTAATGTGACACCGTCAGTGGGAGGCAGTCCCACAACCTCAGAGGTCAAGAACGGGCACGACTCCTCAGAAGACAGTGGTGATGATACGAGACCTCGAGAGGATCCAAACTCGACCCTCACCACCGTGCTGGATGGCAGCACAGAGTACAAGGAGGGAGAGACGGGGGCTTTCTATTTTCCCAAACAGGAGCCACCGACCCCACCACAAACTACGGATGAAGGCACGAGTGCGACAGCGCTAGATGCGCAGCAGCTGATCACACAAGCACAGATGCAGGCGGGGTTAATTGATCAGGTTCAGCAGGAGGAGGATTTAGAGGATGTGATGGACAAGACGGACTCTGACGACGACAATAGAGCCGTCACACCTCCACCTTCAGTGCACTCGTCACCTGAACGGATTGGCGACAGGGAAGGATCCCCTCACACACCAGAAGGCCCTCCGCCAATTCCCTCGCCCAGACCAGTGCGATCCTCAAAGAGGAAACGGGATGAAACGTCGGACGAAGATGATGACCTTCCCCCTCGTAAGACAGCGGCAACTGGGAAAGCACCGGGAAAGCGCTTGTCCAGTAGCGCACCTCGAAAAAGGAAGCAAGTACCTTCTTTGGGGGATGGGCCGATCGAGCCTGAAGAAGAATATAATCCGAAACGCGCTAGACACGGAAGGCAGCTGCTTACACCAGCGCAGAGAATAGCGGCGGAGAACCGTGAGTGCATTCGGGGGCTGAACATTGGAAGAAAGAAGACGACACTCAAAGGGTACCACATCCCACAGCCGGGCCCGATGGTCACTAATAGGGAAACCGGTGCGAGAAGACAGCGCCGATGGAGGCCAGGCGAGCAGGCCTTGAACCAGATCCGCCACTACCAAAGGTCATACTGCTTACTGGTGCCGAGTATCGTGATTTCAAGGGTTGTTAGAGAAATCATCCAGGATGGGATCACGGAAAGGGGCTGGCCAAAAGGCACTCGCATAACGGCGGACGCAATGGCGGCAATTCACTGGGCAGCGGAGGCGTACTTAGTAGGTCTCCTGGAAGACACAAATTTGTGTGCACTCCACGCAAAACGCGTCACAATAATGCCCAAAGACGTTCAACTTGCACGGAGGATCCGTGGTGAAAGGGCATAAGCGGTAGTCGGATCCCTAAGCCGCAAGTGAACATGTGAACAGAGACATGCACACAAATGGTGTGCAACCATTGATTTGTACGGCCATTAATATTTTTGGTTTCATTATTTTTAGTTACATGTACATTCTATTGTTTTCGATCTGATGTGATAAAATGTTTGTTTAAGTTTGATAGATTCATTCAGTTCTAGTATTGATGTATTTTTATTTTAAATTTTGGGTTGCTTAATTCTTTTTGGGCTCGAGTATAGGCCAGGATCCATTTTTAGGGGAGTCCGGCGAGTCCGTTTTAGTTTCATCTGGCCAATACTGTATTTTTATCAGTATTTAGTCGTTATTATGTACATGTACCTATTTTGACCAAGAACCGAGTTGTACAGGGAACCGGGGTTGAACTAAGGGCTTGATAATCAGGGAGGGACTTTATTCCAAATTTATCTGTCAATTGTACCAATTATTTGTAAAGAAGGAGAGGAGATTTTGAAGTGCTCGGGGCGGTGCCATACAGTATACTGTCGGCAATGTTCAAGTCCGGGGAGTGTTCGGATTAGTGATTACATTGTGCATAGAATTTTTATCATATTTAGAACGAACAGGGTAGTTGATAGAGCGAGATTCAGCTACACCCTGGAGAGTATTGTATAAGATAGTATTTATTTTAGACAGAGGTGTGATTCGGTCGGCGCTAGATGAAAAGTAAACGCTAGACGACCGTGACGGTTTTAATAGTTTACTCAAGGAAAGGATAGGTCAACCACGTTGATGTCGATATCAGCTCTGGTTGTGAATGTTTGTAACTTCAATAAAATGGATCCCGTTTAAATCCAGCCTGTGTTGAGTAGTGCCTCAAATTAGTCGAAACATAACCGTAACGAAAAGCTGCTGCCGTAGGGACACGCCAGAGTTTAAGTGGGGGCGAGTGTAACAAGGAGTAGTCCCGAGGCGTTTCGAGACAAGCACTTTAATAATTAAATAAAGTAGTAGTTTCAACACAACACGAAACGACAGAAAATAAAGGACGTAACGTTAATTGACGGAGGGTTTAAATGCGTCATCAAAACCGAAGCTGGCGGGATGTACCGGTGGACAACAAGGGTGACGTCATAATGTGACGTCAACCGGCACGAGTGCGTCAATTACGTCATTTTCGCCACCAAAAACTATAAAACAGCCCCTCAAACCGTTAAAAGAACATAAACAGGTTGAAATTCAAACGAGCAACATCCTTTTATCTGTGACCAGTCTCAGGTAGGGTTCTATTTTGAATTAATAACAACGCAAAGCTTCTGTAATGCAGTCTACCGACCATTTTATTTGAATAGCATGATAATTGTTTTTATAAAGTGATATTGATTTGATATTTCAATTGATTTTACTGATGATTGATAATTATTGCAGGAGAATTACAATGTCTAACCGCATGACTTTAATTTGATTAATTTGCATGTACTTAAAAGATTTATTTTGTTGAAATAGGTCTGTCTTCTTACTCTTGAGTTGCTTCTAACGCTTCTGCAATAAACCTGTAACAAAGACGAAAAGCTGTTTGTTCCATCTGGCGCCCCGTGCACGAATAGAGATAGAGATAATTCTCACCACGACAGTGCGGTAACCGAGCGAACGAAACGAAGAACCTAGTTTAGGGGTTTTATAAAGAAGAGATAAACTACCGCATTATTACACATGTTTACCAAACTATGTATTAAGGAAAGAAGAGATTAAATGGAGACATAATGATGATCCCGATTAATCCATATAACCAAGGACTAATATATTGGTGTTCCAGAAAGAAGCAAACAATACACCTTTTCTTTCTTATGTAATACCTTTCAAAAGACCATAACAGAACTAGCCTTAAAATCACGTTTACTGACCTACAATGTTCCCCGTTCGTAGGAATTTCCTTACTCTTGTAGAACCATAGTTTTCAACATTTCCAAATATAGAAAAGTAACAAATAGATAAGATTGTAACAAATTTCACGAAGAAAAATATGTGATAACATCTTATTGAATAACTGCCGTCAAGTCTTTTATCAGGGAGGTTATATAGATCTAACACGGGATGATACGTCTTTTAATCTTCTTTACATGACTTTTATGTAGATGATTTGTTAAGGGAATTCCAAGACAGAGCAAACAAGGTCTTATTCTTGTCTGTCCACAGTGCCACGCAGAGGGAAGTAAAATTGGAAGGCACAGATCTGATTTCAGCTTCTACTTTTTCTCACTGTTCCGGGGATTGCTTGCAGGAGTTTCAAGAAAGAGTAAACAAGATCTAAGGGAGGTTACATAAGCAGTCTAAGGGAGGTTACATAAGCAGAACACATCTTATCTTTCCACAAATGGGGAAAAGATTTCTTCTTTTCTCCATTGGATTAGTTAGGTGGATTCTAGAGAGAGCAAACAAGGTCTAGGAGATGTTACATAAGCTAAGTGCAGCTTCTTATACAGGCCCTGGGATATGTGTCTGCATAGCTAACTGGGATTACGTTGCAGAGTCAACAGTACTGAGCAACATTTTTATTTCGTACGTCTATGTCGCCTTATTTTACAACGTGATTGGTATTTGGCACTCTCAGCTGATTCTTGGAATTATACATTTAAGAAACTCTTCATTAGGGACGTGATGCAGGTTGGGCTGATTTAAGCTTCTGTACCAAATATAAGCACTTCTAAGGTTCAAAGGTAATCAGATGATCTATTACAAAAAATTACGACACTATAAAACTTCAGCCTGCCATACTAAGTGTAGTCTGGTATAAATTGACGTTGTCCTTGTCACAACAGGAAATTTACATAAGGTCTGTCTAGCCTGAGTTGCTGTGCAAAACCTTACACTCTGCATACGAACCATTGTAGAATAGATAGATTTTGAGCTTTGATATCAATGTTTACGCTTTGGAGTCGCAATGTAAAAATTTTCCTTCACTGGATCTTAACCAGATTTCTGATAGCAAAATGGACAGAATCATGCCATGCGTAGTATAATTACAGGCTCAGCTATTACACCTTCTAGCCATGCAACGAATAGTTCGGAAATTCACAAGTAAACAACGCAATCACAGTTTCTGGCACCTGCTGATCTTTACTGTGCTTGAGCAGAATAAAGTGTAATTATATCCAATAGTCAGTCATCAGTCACGCGGAATCTTTAATCTCCTGTTTACCCTGCTATTAATCTCGCTCGAATAGAAGCACATCAGGACAGAACACACATAATACATAAACGAGACAGCCTTGGGGTCGCATTACTACGGAATCAAATATTCTGAGAATTTCTTTTTTTGCATTATATATTGTTCACTGACGCATAGACTAGTCTACTTTGTTTTGTTTTTTTTTTAGTTTGTTTAACATTATCTTGTTCATTCTTGCCAAGGACCTCTTTGTCTTATGGAACTGCAAAAACATTTTCGGAGGATACAACTCATGAAACCAGCGAAACAGAGAAACAATGGAAATTCTCGTCGTGGTCATGTTGTAAAGAAAAGCACAACATTTGGAAGACATTACTTCTGTTGAATGAATGGGCAACTTATGCAGACTGCAATACTTTTTGCGTGCTTTTAATCACTTGTGACTGATTGTTGACGAAATGCGTGTGAGCTGGATGTGTGCGTGTGTGTATTTGCTGGTGCCGTTTGTCGATTGGAACAACGGTAAGTATTTATCGTGGCCAGGCTCACACTAACGGTGTGTTATTAATGTGGATGAAGTTGCCTGCAGTAGAGAGATCCAGAAGGCTCTGCTTTAATTAGGTTCACTAAGTCCTCATTAATCTGTCCATTTATAATATCAAATCTCCTCAAGCAGTAGATCCCGATGTTTCGGCAATAATGCTGCTAGCAAAAGCTTTATTATTCACAATTTCAAAACTGAGTGTTGTTATGTTCTGCTTCATGTCAAATTACATGGTGCAAGAAATAAAGATTTTTGGATCGTAGAAATGCAGATACTTTGGCTCTTCAAGGTTTGTTTTCAGTAGTGGATCGGGGGAGGGGCTTTAGGGGCATGCCTCCCCCCCCCCCGGCCCCCAGTTTTATGGGCCAAACTTTGGTACCCCAGCACTGCAAGAGACTAAAATTAGACTAGAATTTATAAAACTTTCAGCCTCACTTTGCTCGGCATCATTTTCATAACAATGTCTCAGATTTTATTCTTACCAATACTCTGCTTGTCAGAACTTTACTGGAATTACTGTACCCTCACCACTCTTCCTATTTATCATTTTCCTGATACAGACTATTATGTCCATTACACACCCTCCAATGTAAAACTTTTTATCATTCACACATGTGTTCATCATGTGCACCCATATGACTAGATAAATCAAATTTCACCTGCTGTCTACATGTACATGTTTAACATTATATGGTACTTAGGATTAATAAATCTAGGGTCATCCATTCATCTAAATTCAGAAAAATCTAAATCAGAAAAATCAGAAAACCTATGAGGAACATTTTTTAAATGTAAAAAAATATCAGTGTAGTTTTAGGATTAGAAAAATTTTGTGTGTTTAATGTAGATGAAAAGAAATATAAATTGCAATATTGTATTTTTCTGGTTTTTATATCAATTAAGTATCAAATTAAGGGAAAAATAATTGCTAAATTTTATATAAAAAGGGTGCCAGGAAATGAAGGAGAATGCATATTTGACAACAAAATACCCTAAAGCTTCTGGGGCCCTAAGGCAGGCCCCAAACCCCATGCCAAGTTTTGCTCACTTTGCTAGCACATTCACACTACACACGGTCTGCAATTTTACCAAAATTCAAGTTTGCCCCCCCCCCCTTACCCGAATCCTAGATCCGCTACTGGTTTTATGGATCAGCTGCGCAAAGACAACGTTTAGGCGTTGAATAGATTTTTAATTCGTGTTACTATTGTTCTCAAAACGGTGAACGGTAAAAGAAAACTGCCTTCTGTGAACACGTTGTGTGCGCTCTCCTAGGAAGTATACAAATACATTAAGTGCTTGTGTTATGTAACTTCTCTTGCACTGAGTAAACTTTCGAGTTCTCTTCTCAGAGCTTGGTGACCTGAATGTGTGGGCTTCTGATGTCTGTAAGGCGAGTTCAGTTTGGTAGATGTAAATCCCACTCTTCTCTGATGTGTAATTGTGCCCTGTGGGTCCCAGTCTGTGTAATATGTTTGCCTTCCAAACAATCTATCCACAACTTTTATTTTATACTTAAGCACTTTTGGTGCATGGTAGCAATGCAAGAGTTCGGCTCATTGAGGCTTTCTATAATCGCGCAATGAAACTTCGTCTGTTAGCGATAGATAATGCCTTGATACATAACCGAACGATTCTCATCAGATTCTGATGATTTTCCAGATCTTCCAGATTGCGTGGTCACCTTTAGATTTGACCTTGATGAACTATTTTAAAAAGTTGGAAAAACTTTGAGGGACCCCCCCTCATTTTCCCAAAACATTGAGAGAGGAAAATGTGGAGAGTGGAGGGGGTCATTCATGATCTTGATTTCATCACTTCACACGAATCTCAAATCGTTGAATGAAGCCGGTCCCGCTAGGAGGACAGGCTTAATAAATTGTTTTCACTCAATTTCGTGAACATTACCTATGATTTAAATTATCTTATCTTTCCATTGGCCATAGTAATGTTACTTTCTGCAAGGACTGATTTATGTCCTGTTCGTGCATTTTATATGCAGATGGTGACTAGTTGGATCAGCAAGGACTGAAGCTTTGTACGAATTAAGAGATATATCAGAAGGACAGTTTGCATTCGACTGTTGTTTCCAGGATATGATATATTTTGTAGCTTCAGGGGAGTGAAATTCCCATCATTTTGGGACAATGGCGCATCAAAAGCACAGCGTGAAATTCTCTCCTTCTCTCCTTTGTTCTCTTCGTTTCCAAAATGGTAGGAATTTCACGAGCTGACACAACAACACAGGTCAGTTCTGAATGTACCTGAAAAATCTTCTTCTTCAATTAAACAATAGGCACTCATCACATCTTAGTGTGAATCATTACTTCATGGTGTCTGGATCAGTCTACACCCTCGAAAAGGTGGGCATTCATGTATTCTCATAGTAGTATAGTAATTCATTGAGACATTATCCAAATGGTTTACCCTGCCCTAAAAGCATAGGGAAAATTAGGAAAACCTTCAATATGCAGATTGTATTTTTGTATATTTAGCTAGTGGCATGAAGTGTTATATATGTTATCTTAATGAAAACCTGGTGATGGGAGATCAATGTTTTACGTTACACATTCTATTGCAAAACTGAAAGAGGAACTGTTGTACCTCAACTGGATTATTACTTTGCACGTTCTTGATATTCTTTTATTTTGTCTATTATTTGTATTTCTCTCATCTCTGAAGGACATCTATCAAACATGCAGATAACGCAGTTGGTTGACAGGAGGATCTGTGTCTCATGATTTCATTAAACATTTACAGCCTTTAATGGTTCTCCCACAAAGACAGTTAAATCTCCTCCCCCTCCCCCGAGGTCTGCTCTGACATCAACTGTAAGTGCCTCAATTACAGGAGGAATTTTATGTCGTCGTCACATTGCATGCCGAAGAACATTCTGGGGATACCAACTTTGCCTGTTGACTAGGGGTCGCACGGGTACATTTTTGCTACCCCGGAGCTTCGACAGCCACTATTCGATCCGGGGTACAGGTACCCATAATGTTTAATTAGCTGCTGTTCCTTGTCAAAAAAAGGCTGATCGTAACATAGAAAAAAGTCTTTTGTAGTGTTACCCTACCTTGACATCAAAAGTTTGAGAAATGAGATGTTGATCGCAAATAAGTTTGTATTTGAAATTGAAAGGATTTCTTTATTCTGCACTAAATTATGTTTTTGTGGTGAATTTATCTACAAACACTGAATTTTGATCAATTTAAGTATGTCTGGTTATGTTATGTTTGACCTGAAAGATAGGTGATGGGTAACGGGTACAAATTCAGTGTATCGGTTACCCGCTAGATTTTAGTATCCGCGAATGCTCCAGTAGCCGATGAGACCCCTACTGTTGACCATAGACATACATGTAAACATCATGGGTGTGGGACCATATGAACTGTTTATGTCTATGCTGTCGACATAGATTCCGAAGAGTATGGGTATGAACATGGTTTTCTGCTGAAGCTTATTTCGGCCACAGAAGTGACAGGACCTGACACATTGTTTTTGGCAGTATTTTCCCACTTTGTCAGTACAGAGTGAGATTCACCCACTGTAGGAAAACCATTGAACTGATTTTGACAGAAAATATGCTTTTAAACAAACAACCAAAGTGAAACAAACTAATCGAAAATATTCACAATTTATTTTATCTGTATATTTTCAGGTTGATGTGGAAGACATTCCAAACATTGACAGTGACAATAAATTGAACAACTTCATAAAATCTTCTCACCTTTACCTGCTGTGTAATTCTGACATCTGGGTCCTTAAGTTGCTGCCGTCTACTGTACAATCAATCAGTGAACCAATGCTAACACCTGTAGGACGTTATTTTAAGTTAGATATAGACTGCTGACCTCTAGTGTTCGTGATGATGGTTACACCATGTCGCCTGAAACGCCTTCTGGTGTTAACAATGGGTATGTCTGTTTCAATAGTCCAATGAAAATCTCTGACTATACTACCAGTGTCAAATAAATAATACATGATACTATTTACAATAGCAAGATCACTGGCCGAAGCGTTTATGTTTCGACACAACTTTTACTTCTCTGTCCTGTAGGGTTTATGTGCGTTACGTTTGGCTACGCTGTCCTTGTGTACCTGAAGGAAGCGATAGCGCGAGACACAGGGGGGTCGTGGGGGCTGCGCCTCAACTCAGCAACAGACGAACAGTACAAACTGGAGATCGACTCAGTCGGGCTCAATCCGGTGGTAAGTGTAACGTTTATGCCGGAGGGCTCAATTCAGGAATTGTGGAAGCACAACTGAAAGATAAAATCAGTTTCACCTCTGTGGTGAACTTCGCATGTTGAGGAGTAATAATCACTTTAACTCAGCAGTTAGTAGTTTGTAAGTACATGCCATGGGGCAATGCTTCAGCTCAGTCCTTTCAAATCCTGACGTAATCATAGACATAAGAGGAAACAAAAGAATTACACGCTGTGTTTTTGATGTGTTATTGTTCCAAAACTGATTGCTTGCTACATCATTTAATGAACAGTGAAGGTCTTTGTTCGCAACAGCAAAAACCAGTAAAAATTCACGTGAATTTGTTAAAAGAAAGGCCTGTAACAATTATCAATAATGTTTAATATTTTACAGACTGGACAAGCGTGTCTGCATCCGGAGTTGGAGCTGTGGCATCCGGAGCTGAAGCCGTACTTTAAGGATTCTGGGAGGTTGCAGTGTGCGGAGGATGAGAACTGGGTGTACGTCCACAACGGAACATTCCGCATCTCTCACAACGCTGTCACCAAGCACGGCCAGATCTCCTGCGACTACACGCCGCAACTCAGAGGTTAGTAAATGTGAGACGCCAAGCGGAGTTTAAGAAATGCACAGTATGTTCTCTGACCTTCTAAACCCGGGTTATTAGCACTTGGCAGTTGGTACCCTTAGCTCAGGAAAGAGTTGGACTCACTTGGCTGAGGTATTTATGATATGGGCAGCTGGCGGAGTAAGGGGGAGGATCCTCGTTGATACGGGCGACTCCCCTCTAAGCCTCGCAAGAGAAGGTACCATGATTTGGTGACACAAAGGAGGGAACATACAATACACGCAGATTATGACCCGTCAGGTGCTTATTGTCCTCAAGAACCTCCTGTGGATGTGTGTGTATAGTTTCCCTTCCAACTCACACCTAGGTATTATGGGTTCAAATCTTGGCGCATGAGGAAGATTTTTATTTCAAACACCTAACCGAACACAGATGGAGAAATACAGTAAATATCAAAACCGGTTGCAAGTGTATCAGCGCCAGATCAGAAAACAGATGACACCACTCCGCATCATCACAACATTGGGTGAGTTCACTGCGAGGAGAAATAACTAAACTTCAAACTTTCAAACTTTACCTTCCTTTCAGGAAACAATGACTTTGCAGTCGTGAACGGAAAGACAATCAAAAACATACAGGACGGAACACCACTACTCTCTGACTTCTTCATGGTCAGGTGCAAGGCAACAGACGGACAGACATACAAAAATATACACTCTGGGATCCACTACAGACCCGAGTTCCATGACAGGTATGTGTGCGTGTGTGTCACTCTAGCATACTCTACAAACCCGACATATTACTTTGCGTTCATCAGAATTAAGGCACAATCAAATCGACTAAACATTTGAAAGTATAAAAGTATAAATTTACCTCACTTCCCTGTTCAGTTGCTTTGTTTTTATTTCAGACACAACATCTTCCCTCTGGGGGAGAACGCGATGGGGGTGAACGTCCTCATGTTCGGCTTTGATTCCGTGTCCAGAATGACCTGGATGAGGAACCTTCCCAAATCTCACAGGTCAGGTCATCACTGCACTGTCCCTGGGTCTTAGACAAACACAGAGCCTCATGGATGGTTCTGTAAACAGCTGTTTGATATTTAAATTTTAAGTAAAAAATGGAAAAGGCAAACAACACCCGACGCATGTAGTCTACACTAAGAAAAGTATTAATGAAATTAGATCTAATTCAATTGTTGAAAATAATTATGTTAATTATCAATATTTACATCAAACACTAACAGATACTTCACACAAGAGTTGCAAGGAATGGTACTAGAAGGATACAACATAGTAGGTGATGGCACACCACAAGCTCTACTACCTATACTCTCAGGTATCCACATTTTGTCCTTGTGTGTGTGTAATGTGAGGACGCATTTGCATGCATGATTTGAATCTAACCGAATTCTGTTACATAAAAAATAACTTGAAGAAAAAATTAATTTGAAGTTTTCGTTACAAATAAATTTACTTTATCGATTTTCGAAAGTTTCAGGACAGAAGAATTCTAAAAGGCACAACAAATTCAATTGTTGAAAAAGTGGATGGGCTTTTTATCTTCTGAATAGTTTGAAATTGAAGTGGTATAACGTATTGTTCGTTTCCTCTGAACTCTAGGTATGACGGAGACGGAGTTACCAGAGGCTCGGCGAGGTCACGACGGGGCGCAGGGTGTGGACGGACACCCGTGGATCTGGAAGACGATGCGGCGGCACGGGTACGTCACGCAGTGGGGAGAGGACGGCGCCTCCTTCGGGACCTTCACTTACCGCATGTTGGGCTTCACATACCAACCTGTCGACCACTACATGAGGCCCTTCTATATACAGGTAATTTGTGTTTAAATAAAACGTCATTCGTTTAATTTGGATTGATTTATAGTATATTGGTTACCACTGGAAACACTCTGCATTGAGCAAAATTATACACAGAACATTCTCAAGATCCATCTACAACCACACTTTCTCATTTACAACTCCTGAAATTTCTATCAAATTGGAAATGCATAGAACAAAGGAGATAACATAAGAACTCCATGCTGTGCCATTCATGTGCTACTGAAACTATGAAATCATGGACCAGTGCTCTGACCTCACTAAAAGAATCAGTTTATGACCATGGTACATCATAACATAAGACAATAGGTAGTCAATCAATGCAACAATAAGGATCCAACTGTATTCATTTTGTGTAGTCATAGACTGACTCTTTCAGTCAGGTCAGAGCAATGGTCCATGATTTCATAGTTTTGGTGATATTGTCTGCATGCATTCATGCATTGCACAGCATAACAAATTAGCCTGACATCAGTTGGAAAGTCTGTGAACTAATCCCCTGAAGTCAAAATATTCTAATTAAAGGACGTATCCTTATGACAAGCAAGAAAGAATGCAGGTGAGACATTCACCCTGGCTTTAAAACCCATGGAGAAGGTCACTCTAAGTCCAAAACAGGGGTAATCAGTGGCCCCACAAAGGACCCTGGTCCATCAAAAACGTTTTTAGAAAAAGAATTTACTATTCAGCACGCCGCAACAATTGAATTTCATGTTGAGCTCATTCAATTCAATTGTTAAATGGCGCTAAACTTTTGATAGTTATTTCATGATCTGAAATGTTGATCTTTTTATTGTATTATCATTTCACTCAATATGAAATTTTTATCAATTTTATATGAATGGTGTTCCACACATTTGATACACAGGTGCAGAGGAGGCGCACCCCCGGGAGACTGTCAGGCACGTAGCATACATTCCTCTGATCTCCCTCATCCCGTCTGACGTCCTCCTCCAGGATTACCTCCTGCCGTCTTGTCAACTTAGATAATAAAGTAATTTTTGCTAAGGTATTGAAGGTATATTCTCCCAGGATAGTTTATTTATGTGTTTCCTTGGTTCTTCGGCAAAACGATAAAATCAAATGGCTCTCTGTATCTTTAGCATTTGAATATTATTATTGAATTATTATATTATTTGAAGCATTATTTGAAAATTTCTCTCCAGGCAAGAAGACACCTAAGGTTTGTTCAAATCCTTGACTATTTGTAACTGTATTTTGTAATTGAAATGTGGCTACCACTGAACAAAATGCATTGTTCACTCTCCGTGAGTATGGGAATAGGTGACGTCATACTTATTGATGTACGTTCTATGACGTTGAGTCACACGTTGACGACGTTGTTATAACAATTTGTTTTCATCTTTCTTAAATTATCTCAGCGGTTTGATGTTCAGTACACGGAATTCGTATCAGTTTGGGAACAATGGTGCATCAAAAGCGCAGCGTGAAATTCTTATGTCCTTTCTTTTGTTCTAGACGTTTCAAAACTGGTACAAATTCCGTGTACTGATTTATATAAAGGAATATCTTTTGGCTCTTGCCCTAATACTAGACACGATTACCTGATAGAGAGCTGGACAATCCAGGCGCAAATCCTGAAATTCCTATTAGTTTTGAACAATAGCGCATCAAAAGCTCAGCATGAATTCTTTTGTTTCCTCTTTTGTTCTACAAGTCAAACATTTAATAGCAATTTCAGGATTTGACTCATGTGTGTTGCACATATGTTACGTTAGACTAACTAGTAATGTCATGGAGTGACATTTTGGTCTAGAATAGTACTGAAATGATTTCATTCAATGATTGCATTGGAAAGTATTAGGTTATTGACTTGCACCCTTATTTTACTATTTCTGTAGTATTCCACTATTTCTATTTGATATTATTAGTATTCTATAGTATTTCATGACATTTTAGTATTCCAAATGGCCATAGGAGACAAAATTCCCATGTGTCCAATATGGCTCCAGTTGATTTATTTCAGTCACACTTGGTTTTGGTACCTGGATAGCCTAATATTTCATAATATTTGATAATGAAACTACTCTTCAGAAAAGAAGAAAAGACAATTACACAAATTAACACTGACTATTTCTAGGTAGTATTAACTGGCGTTATTTTCTTTTCTTCTTTTCTGTAAAGAATTTAATTATTGAATGGAAATATGTGCTTACCAGCACTCTTTAACTCCTTTAGATTTTGTTTACAAGTGTGAAATACAAGGCACACAGCTTATATTACCTTTGTGCATCAAAGGAGACTCAGTTAAAGACCTGACCGTGTTTTAGTTGACACTCCTAATGTACCCTGACATTTGTAGACAAATTCCAGATAGGTCTCTATTTCTCACGAAAACATTTAGTTCATGACAGATGAGGCCAGAGAGAAATAGAATCAATAACAAACGAGTCTCAATCGACAGTAATTGTGATTTGATATCTCTGCTGATTAATTAATATGTATTCATATAGCGACAAAAACAGAAACAGTATTAATGTATGTCTTGCCTGCATGCACTAAACAATAGATGATTTAATAATATGTTTAGTTTTTGAATCAATTAATTCTTTTATTTCTGATTTATACATTTCATTTATAACATTTATATATTTAAAACTACACATTTAGACTTGATTAATTGCACCAAGTGAACTTCAAATTTGTACCATTTATTGAGTTAATGGCAATAGACCCTGTGGCTCAGTGGTAGCACGTTTGATTATGCATCTGGAGGCCACCTCTGTACGGTATTTTGTTTATTTTTTAAACATTGAATAGATGTCGCCACCTTCTAGCTATATTTCCTAACTTGCAATTTGTGTTGCATTTTATTATGCATTTTATTAAATGAAATAAAAAGAGGTATAAATGCCATGATGCGTCATTTGTTTCCCAAGAAAGTACGGCCCATTAATGAACTAAACTTACGCTTGACATGAATGGTAAAGAAGTATAGAAAAGTAGTAATATAATGCACTGAAAATGAACTGTGTCAGATATATATTGATTGAATGTATGAAAAGGCAGGATGAACACCAGTTATAATGTGTTGGCTTTGAAGAATACTTTACCTCTCAAACATGCACGCATACAGATCATGAACTTTATCGTCCCGCAACAATTGAATAGAATGAGCTCAGCATGAAATTCCATTGTTTCGGGGCTCTAAACTTTTAATAGTAATTTCATGATCTGTTGCACATTTGAACTTATTTGATGTCATTTAAGGACGTCTTAAATAGTTAAATGATTGCAACTCGTTTCACAGACTATGCAAACCGTGTTTAGTAGTAGCACCTCCTTGACCTGTTATTGTCCAAAATGACAGTCTTGTTACCGCGCGCCACTTTCTTTCTAAGAATTGATGGGGTCTTCCTATTTTAACGCCACAACAATCATGGCCTTGA
>JBCAUI010237749.1:0-16374 GCA_038406195.1 Haplosyllis anthogorgicola
TGTTGAAATACTGAGCAAATTGGCAAAGATACGATGAAATTCATTTAAAGTGTCCCAAATTACCCTCCGTTCCTCTATTATATTTTTACTCGCCACTCAAAACAAGTTATGTAGGTATCTTGAGGCTTAATCCTTGACGTGTTTAACATGAAAAAGTCATATCTAAACTACTGTCTAACCTATTTAACGACAGCCTATTTTGTTATTGATTACAACACCAGCTCTCAAGCTGGCACGGAACCAGCCAAGCTGCAAACACCAGAAGGTGAACTTCGTGTCTTGCAAATTGTAGACAAACCACTCCCGCACATATAACAGCATACCAATTTATATTTTTAAATTATTTATAGTGCATTTCCAGACCGGAAAGCAGTTGCATAGATTATGCACAGACTAACATCCCACACTGAGCCTCGATGAATAGAGGAGAAAATGTAAAAAATAGAAACCAAGATGTCTTCTTGTGCCAGAGACTGCCTGCCTCCATTTTCGCTTTTTAAACTTACCTGGCTGCATTTTAAGGCCTTCTTCTTGTGCTAACAGCTTGGCTTAATATCTAGAAATGTTTATTGATGCCGATTGGAGCACAATAAAGACAGTTTTTGGTTAATTTTAGCCAATTTTATGCCTCAAACATGTCCACCAAGATGCTAATATTTGAACTCTTGACCCAACCGGATGTAAATCTGCGTTGTAACTCTAAAAGTATTTTTCTCTTTTCGACAGTGTCTCCATCTGCAGCAAACAGAGAGACCTACACTTGCGCTTGCAAAGCACCAACTTGTATTAAGTTGTAATACAATGTTGGAAACTTCCTTTTCCCTTTCATGCACAAATTATCATATTAATTCGGTTAATTTACGCTATAAACAAGTAAATACCGTTTGCCCTTGAACTGCTTTATTACAACATTTGTAACTTTTTTGAATAACAAATACTATCCCAAAGGGATGTACAAAGAGTATATAATAACGCTTAACAACTGGTAACCATGGCAACCCAGTCAAGTTGACAATACATAAAAATGCAAAATGCTGGAAAAGATAATATTCAGCAAATAAGCCAGCCAAAAACAGCCATAAATAGTGATATTGTGTTATGATAATACATGCTCTCGTGGAATGAGATGCCTACAACAGTAAAATGCCCTTGAACCATATAGTGTCAGTAACACAAAGTATTTTTAAAACTTGTTTAAGCCTTGACTGGCATTTTGTCCTTGCCTACAAATGTGGTTCCCATTAAAATGGGTTGTCATCTCTGGCACGGCCATGCTTTGCACCGTCATCTGGCCAATTTTGACTCAGTCTTTGACATGGTAACTTGTTGATTTGGCTACTCAGCCCTCTTACAAATCCTTTGATCCCTGTAAGGTTAAGTCTATAGTTTGATGAACTCCGGAGGGATTTTCCCTGACACACTTAGATAGCTATACGAATTGAAGAATAGTACTTTGTACTTATCGGAGATTAGAATTTTGAGTTTGCCCATCTTCTTGCTAGAGTACTTTAATAGATCTCTGTAAGGCGATACTGGCAACGTAGATGATACCAGGATGTATGACTCTTGTGTTCTGTCTCCGAAGAGTGGCTATAAGTTCATCATACAAGTCTAGAAACTCTGGAATCTTTCTGTAAAGATCTTCCTGGCCCACCTGAAGTACTACAATTGAGTAGCTGGTGAGGTCCTGCCACTCCGGCACCATGTGAATAGTGAAATCCCTGATTGACGTGTCTGGCCCTATTGGTATAACACAGGCATAGTTCAACTTAAAAGGTACGTCGAACATGTCTGATATGACCAAAATTTTGTCACCTGCAAAGAAAAGATTTTTTATGCATTAATTAAACAGTTTGTTGACTTTACTTGTCATAGCATTTGCCAACACCAATCTGTCATTGTTGGCGTTTCTGAGGTATCTTTGATAGCAGTCAGACTTCCAGTCTCCCATTGATTTTATGTACCGATCTGGTAACCCGCATGTTCCTGTAAAGGTGGATCCACCCGAACGGAAAGAATGGGTTGAATATCGTGTTGAATTCAATCCTATTTGACCAATACATGTTTTAATGAATTTATTGTATGTGCTGTCGTTGTGACAAAACAAAGCTTTACTTTTATTCACCCTGACATATTTTAACATTCTATTTAATGCTCACACTGGGCAGAGCTCTGGTGTGCTGCCCTCACAAATGGAATCCTTATTACTCTGCTGTTGTCCTTGAGAGTCTGTCCATTGCATGGTAAGTATGTACCCAAAGTCTGTCTCAGTCAGATCGCTTTGCTTTGCGAAGTTTGTTTTCGCTCTACTGGCGGGAGTTAGGTTTGACTTACGGAGCAATGAATAGAAGGCTGTTAGAAATAACACCCACATTGTGATATGAAATTTGTAATTGAAATTCAGCACCTCTCTGATCGCTAGTAGAATTTCAGGGGTGATTGGCAAGGCTGGTTTAACCAGTGTGTCTTTGACACACTTAAGTCCCGTTATCGCTAGGATTATGCCTGGAAACTCTTTTTCGTTCATTTTGAAACCCAGAACTGTGCTTATGGACCTTCAGGCTGACATATTTTTCTCTACTGTTCTACCGATTATGTCTCTTTGAGACAACCATATGGTAAATAGCTGACGTTTTACTACTTAATGGGAAGCTTTGCAGCTTGTATGTTTTGCAGAACCATTGATATTTATTGAATATAACCCAATAGTTGTTAACTGTACCTTTAGTGAAGGCTTGTCATTGCACGTATTGCAGGTTGAGTTCTAGATTTGGCAAGTTCGGACCTTTCCAAGGTTTGGCTGCTGCACTTCTACTGGTGCTGATGCTGTTTACTTGCCCTGGTGGAGGTAATTGTCTCCGTCTTTGGTACTCCTCTTCTCCTAGGTTGGAGGGTCTGATTATTCTTGGACATTGTGTTTTTGGTACTTTGTCATTGGGAATTGTACTAGCTGCAAAGATAAAGTTTGTGTTAGTAAGCGCACTACCAATACTCTCTCATAGCAAGGTCTGTGGGTACGGTTTCTGTTAGATTCCAGTTCTTAGTCTCTGACAAGAAATTTTTTTCAAACTTTCTGTCCAAGTGCCACCTTGACAGTGCTTCGGCGAGTCTATTTTCTACTCCCGCAATGTGTACTGCTTGTAGTCTAAAGTTATATTTTGCAGACCAAAATCTTATCTTCCTTAGACAACACTGGGGGAATTCACTATCAGACTTGCCCTGTTTCAGTATGTGTACTGAAGTTTCGTTATCGCAATAGGCTAACATGTTCTTGTCATGGAACTGTTTGGCCCAATGTCATATAGCCATCATGATTACATACAGTTTGAACTGATTCATGAACTTTCCTGCTTCTATTATTTCTCTAGGCAGTTTGAAATGCATGAAGTTGAATTTAGACCATGCACCACCTCCTGATAGGCAGCTGTCTGTACTGAATTCCATGTTGGGAGCAACCCAAGTCTCAGTAGGGATTGTGGATATGCCATTGAATTGCTGACAGAATTCTCCCCACCATCTTAGGTCTTTTCTGACCTCACTAGGGATTGACGTCCTTTTGGACTGTTTGACTGTCTTCATGAAGTTTAGAATGTGTGAGAAAAATAGCCTTCCCTCATGAATGCATTTTGCAAAGAAACTGAGTAAACCTACTAAGCTTTGCACTTCTTTCAGGCTGGCTGTCTTTTTGTTTTGCCATCCACTGACTTCAGACTTTATATCTGACAGCCTGTCCTGGTCTATTTCTAACATTTGCTTTTCAGAGTCCAAGAGTATTCCCAGAAAGATCATACTTGTCCTTGGAGTGCATGCTTTGTCATTGGACTCCAAGA
Source organism: Haplosyllis anthogorgicola (assembly GCA_038406195.1). NCBI lineage: Eukaryota > Metazoa > Annelida > Polychaeta > Phyllodocida > Syllidae > Haplosyllis > Haplosyllis anthogorgicola. Next base: position 3,831 of record JBCAUI010237749.1, read on the forward strand.
TACCACATGCTTCTAGTATTTCCCCTAGCCTGTTGAATGCTTTTTCAGCTAAATTTTTTGTTTCGGCTCCTCCGAGGTCATCTATGTAGTTGATGCTTTCGAAGCTGTCTTTGTTAAAAATGTGGATTATGGCACTTGATATGTGCTGTGTGATATAGGCTGAGCTGGTCATGCCCATGGGTAATGTGCAATCAACATAAATCAAAACATCAAAAGTATATCCCAGTTTAACTATATCTGCTGGGTCCACGAATATTTGATGATAGTAATGTCATAAGTCACACTTGAAAAGCAAGCATCCCCTCCCTTTCCTTGTCATTATTTTAGCCAAGTGATCAACTTTTGGGAAGGTTAATTCGATGAAATCTCCCAAGTACATTGTTTTGTCGATTCGGTCATTTACTGAATTGCCCTCTGGGAATGAAAGGTCTAACATAACCCTTCTTTCTACAGAATCCTTTTTAGGTCTAGTGTTGAGGGGTGAAAAGAACATTGGTCTGTCAAACAGATTTTCTTTGAAAGGGCCTATCACCAAATTGTAATTGATTTCTATTTTGAGGTACTTTTTGATGTCATTCAGGAACAATTCTGCCCCCTTCCAATTTTCTACCCTATGGGAATTTCCAAAATTGCCACTGTGGCTTATTGGCCATCTGTATCTCAAGTAATCAATTATTTTTCTGTCATGATAGTTCTCTAGCATAGACTCAATGACATCTAAATTCCAAAAATATGGCACCTCTATTCTACATCCCTCAACATTTAACCGTCTGGATTCCACTACTTTATTACTTATTTTGAAGTATTTGACTGCTTGATTGACTGTTTCAAACTGGAGTCATTCATCCTTGTGCAAGCACTCAGATGATTTGTCTTTGTGAAATCTCTTTTCATTTTCATTACTCCAACATGTTTTACAGATGTGCCATTTTTTCACCTGTTTATTGTTGAAGTTCCCTTGATGATGTGATTGAAAAGTGCATCTGCCTAGATTGAAGTCTCTGTGCCATATCACGTCATTTGTCTTTGTTTTGCCTTTCTTAGCCCTATCTTTCTTTTCATTGCTGTCCGCTTCATCTTGAAGTTTCATGTTTTTGAATTTTATTTTGTTTTCTATCTTTACAATCTCATAGTAGTTTGCCCAGTTAAACTCTCCCTTCTCAATGGCCATTAACGTGTCACGATACAGTTCTTTAGCTTTGCTAAATCTGAGTTTTGGATTCAATTTTGATAATCTTTTCATGAGATACAATCTTGTTTGCTTTTCTTCTTCTAGAATTTTTGTTTTATTCAGTATGCATGTTTCACCGAATATATACTGATCAAAGGTTAACGTTTTGAAGTCAACTTCTTTTTTAGTGCCCAGCATCACTGTTACCCATTTGACTTTCTTAGTTATGTTCAAGTCTTTCAGTTTTTCGGTTATTCCACTTTTTAATTTATTTTTCTTATGTTTTTTAGACCTACCTTTTCTTGCTGGTTTTCTTTTTTCTGGTGTGGAGTCTGCTGAAGTGCTGGAGGTTGACGTAGAGGATCTATGCTTCATATCTTCTATGTCTGAGTCAGGCTCAGAGTCGGATGAACTTAAACAGATCTGCAATGATAATGACCTGCTCATCAGTGGGTTTTAATACCTGCTTTATTTAATATTTGCTTTGCTGTTAGGTTATCAGTTTGCTTGTTGCTATTGATTTCAACAGCAGACTTTGTCTTGCTATTCTTTTTCATTTTGGTATTCAGATCATTATTCCCGTCTGTTTTTAGACCCAGATAAGATGCTTCCAATACTCTTTTCTTACCGTTCTTTTCCCTTTGCAGATGGGCAATTCTCTCTTCCAGATCTTTGATACTTTTTTCCATCTTATTAGCCAGTTTTATTTCTGATTCTAATTTAGATGCTTTCTGTCACAAGGATTTTTCGTAGTCAACTCTTGACTGTAATTCCTTGCTAATTTTTCCCTCCTTTGCACTTTTAGTAATGGGTGGGACCTTTCTCTTAATTGGTGTGGAGTCTATGTCCATGTCTGGGGTGTGTAAGGACACAGCGTCCTGGTTGGTATCGACTAAATTGTCAGATAAAACTTTTCCCCCATCCTTGATGATCACCCTAGTCTTTGACCTCATGACACCATAATTGATTGTGTTAGGAAATTCCATTTCTGTTAACTCTCTTATGTTGTTTTCCTCCCCAGAATCAGAATTATTTTCATTCAAACCAATGGCCACCATCTTGGATTTTTCCAAATATGGCTCATTTGAAATGTCCATATCTCTGGAAATTAGATGTAAATTGCAATTAAAATCTGACCAACTTGCATTCAAATTCCTTTTTACCCTTTTTCTGTCTTTAATTTATACCCTTTTGGCTTTGTTTGCATTTTTTCCCATTTTACCTGAACTGGCTTCGCCAGTCTTGTGCAAGGATTCAAAGTCATATGTTAAGCCTCTAGTTTTGGCCCTGACAGACATGTTTTACCCTTTTTTACAGGTGCCTGCATTTTCCTGACATCCTAGGTGTTTATTTTGTAACAAATTTAATGCCGTGCAGGTACTTAAATAGCACAAAATGGTTTAAAGTTTAAATAAATTTCACCTTGGTTCCGAAAAACACACTGGAGAAGCTTACAATGAGCCCAATTTCATGACAATTAAACAGTTTCCAGGGAAAACTACACACTTGTGCATCAAACTCAAATGGTAATTTAATAGGTAGAACTATCTATCTGCACCAGTGTCTCTCTCTCTCTCTGTCAGTCTGTCTGTCTTTGTATGGATCGACCTCGAAAGAATTATCACACTTCATCAGTGTGTTATTTGCGTAATTTTTTTTTTAATAAAATATTTCAGCTATTTCAATTTCAAGTATATAATATATAAGTTCACTTTGCTTCACTGGTTATGCTGAATTAGTTCATATTATTACATACAGAAATGCATTGTTATTTTGTTTGACTGGTTTGATTTAGACTACAGATAACGTAAGCATGAGCTTCTTTAACAATGTTGGTTCAACTTGAAATACCACAATGAAAAAGAAGCAAACCGTATATTAAAGAAACTATATTGTCTTTTCATCAACCTATTCATCCATCTATTTCCGTCTGGCTCTCTACAATGCAATTCTTTAGATGAATCTCTCCACTGAGTGAGTTTATACATTGTAAATTTTCCCTCGTCATAAAATAAGGTGCATCCTTTCTTTGCTTTGATTGATTAGATCCATAATGCAAGTTATATGTAGTTGCAGCAATTCTGTATTTGGTACCATGGGGCAAGGACCGCGGTTCACGCCTTTCCCGCTGGCTTTGCAACTTTACCATTGCTCTCATAGGTCTGTCTTATCCAAAAAGTCTAACACATAAGGAATTTTGACATTTCTCCGCTGAAATGGAAATAAATCAACATTCTTTCAACCTCCTAAGAATGTAAAATACCCATCTTATTACATTAAGTGTTACCAATCATTGTAAATCAAGTCTTCAATAAGCCCTGTGATTGATTGCTTTCCACCATAATTGAAACACTGTGAAGTTCAGTGACAAATCGAAAACTGATGGACAGAGAAAATCTAATATTGGACAATACACAAAAAGGTACAGAGATGAAGTGCGCCATGAAAATAATAAATCATGCTGAAAATTAGATATACAGATAACACTTTCGGAAGATATTTGAATTTCTTTGTTGTGGAATAGGTAATGGGAAATCACAGTCTGAGAAAGATGGGAAAATGCCACTTCTTCCGGAGAATTTAAGTGCAAGACGATAATTCTAAGACGAAAATTATTGATTGAGTAGCTATAATTTATAAAAATAAAATTTTGAGAAAAACTACATATTCATTGATGAAGAAACCAGGAAATAATAAGTGCTGGCTCTTAATGGCTACGCAGTCCAGATTGTCTGTTAGACGCAACTGACAGTCAGAGGGGAAAGGTGTATCTTGTAGGTGGCACCCTTTAATGTTCTTTTCTTCAGAAATTTGCACAGAGGGAATACTGTGTGGCTTATTTTAATATAGCTAAGCCCGCGGTGATGCATTACCTGTCAATTTTTGTTTCAACGGTGGCGAAATAAGTAATCTATTTTATTATCAAGTGAACTTTGCAACATGTCTTTCGAACTAGCCAACATATTGCATCACAGTGAGAAGAATAATAATGCCGATAAAAATGGTTTTTGTTATTGAATTTTCTGTGGGATTACCATTTTGATACAGGAGTCCATCAACAAATACAAGGTGATCAATTTGGGGCTTCATCCCTTAAACGACAAACCCCCTCTTCGGCAGAAATAATGTTATTACAGTCAGTTCATCATGTTCTTTCCGTAGAAATATGGCGAAAGAAAGGACAAGCCAGGTTCAGTTTTTTATTAACTTAGAACGCCTGTAATTCTTTCGAAAGAAAAAAGCTCTATGTATTTGCACATTACTGTTGCAACGAAATTGCCAAATAGACTAATACAAGCGCACCTTAGTCACAATGCATCCTATTTAACTTTTGAAATCCTGCATTTGCTCGATGTATATTTCTGATGAACAATTTTGCAAAAAGAAGTGAGCAGAACAGAAATTCAGTGGGTAACAAGTAATACATTGTGTCAGCTGGAAGTGACAGGTTTTGAACAGTATATGGACCATCAATCTCAAGTAAAATCACTAACAGGTATTATTCCTTCATCCAGTTGACACCACAGTTTTTGATCATGTCTAATTGTTTCGTAGTTAACTTCAGTTAATGATATTAGTAAAACGTGCAGACTTCAGTTGTGCCAGGAAAATACTTGATTTTGACAACTTATGATAATCCTGGAAATTTTTGCTGTTATTTTTTTTTCAAAATGCAAGTATTATGTATGACGTGTAGATCCATTGTGGCTGAACTTCAAAGTGCAAATTAATTTAGACTATGTATAAGAAATCAGACTGTTAACCTTCCTAGGAATATTGACCAGAATGTATTAAATGTGTTTCAGGGGTTATTCAGAGTGCTTTAGGACCTTTTTGAAGAGATTCCATCTTTGATCTTTCATTCAAAGCTGCTTGATGAGCAAATGCTTTTAGTCACACTCAAAGTTGTAAGTGAAAAAAGTGCATCACTTATTTAAATAGTCATTCAAACACTGTTGGCCATGTGAAAAATCAGGAAGACTGTAATTTGTCAATCATCAGCTGTGGAAAAGTAGTTACAAATGAAGGCTTGAGAATTGAGCTCTTAAGGATATTGCCTCACAGGCAGCTTATTTGGCAACTTTCCCCACATGGGTTTCACTGTTTACAGATTTCTTTCTGGTATGGCTGATTAACTCCTATGGCGATGTTGTTGAGTGGCCATTGGTACCAAACACAACAAAAACGTCTCCGAAGAGAATTCAGTTCCAACCGATCCATGTAACTCCCAGCGTAACCAAATCAGAGAGTCAACATGAAATATGTGCAACATAGCATGCCAATAGCTCATCAGACTTCCATTCATCAGTATTTCCCCAAGGAAGAGTGCTTAACCAGGCATCTGGTCTGTAGTGGAAATCTGCAATATTGCATTTACTGAGGTGCAAATTTGTTAAGTGGAGCTACCGAAAGAACTATCTCCCGAAAAGGCCCACCCACGTGGACGACCGCAGGTGATACCCAGGTCATTTCTAATGAGAGGGCCTTCTGCAAAACGTGACAGTCAGAAGCAAAAGGTGCATCGCGGTGATACTGCATGTCAACTCCTAATGCATCTGTCCTTACCAATTTTACACGGAGGCTTATTAGTGTGGTATTTCTAAGCTCGCAGTGATGCATTACCTGACAAGTCTTGTTTTTATTCTCTCAGAAATTAGCCATACTGCATTCCCTTCTGAGTACATCTTGTTTCCAAGTGAAACGAATGACGTAAAACGATGGACGCATTTATATCTCTTAGAAACTTTTATCCTCTTCTTGTCATAAGCAGAAATAATTTTGAGTTTTTCCGGGGCATGTATATAAAATAATGAAGAGACAAGGCCTTGCAAGAATATTACCGCAAAAACAGAAGTAACGATTAAGCGAAAGAAAGACTGTTATTTGGATAGCTTGTAGCATGACTGTTGAACTCGTACACTAAGTCATTGATACAAATGTAATTAACTTTGTCATTAACTAAAATTTAAAGTTAATGTAGGCTTATCAAAAGTTAATCTGGGTGTATACGTCAGATGTGTATGCTGATGAACCTTCGACTTCGGATAATGTAATGCCGATATTTGTTTCATCTATTGATTCGACCTTACCTTGCCTTTTCTTGACTTGCTTAAAATTAGTAGTCACTTCATTAAACCAGTTTATGACCAACAGCATTACCTAATGTGATGGTTCATCTCTTTGTGAAATTATGACGGTCATTTGCCACACGCGTGAAAGTTTGATAATTCACAGATTAACTTATTGATTTTTAAATTGCGTTTGGAATAAACAACTGTAAGCAGCTTATCAATACAAATTTTACATTACTAAATCTCAAGGACAATGAGTCATATCGACTATTGCCTGTTTTTCTTCAGACTTACAATTACGCGTATCGGTCATACATTTGCATTATTACATTATCATGACATATATACATATAGAGACAAACTGTAAACGTCCTCTGAACGTACGGTTAGATGTTGGAAAAATTGATAGTGTATTCGTAAAACAATGGGTTTTTTTATGAATTGAGACTGGGCAGGCTAGATATTGTCATTGAAAAAATACTCCCATAAAAATTGAGCCAGATGTCATTCTTTCAGAACGTGTTGGCAGTTATGATCTAAATTCATGGCCAGTGCACCTTTCGAAAAAATAACTATTTGCATAGATATAAATATCCATACATAGATCATGATTCAGTCTTACTCTCCGTCGGCATTGTTCATTAAATGAGTTGACTTTGATACCAAAATAGATGTATTGGTGATTGTACCTGAGATAACATTGGAAACTCAAATTGATTAACCATATGATTCTTCCTTTATGACAATAAACATGCAAGAGTCACTTTATCACTAATTCACTCTTTTGTCCATAAATGGTCCTGGGCCAATTTTATTGCAGTTGGAAGTGTCGCCATAACAGCTTGCTTGCATGTCTCTAACGCCAGCAGCTTCAATCTCCAGATGTATTTACACCGGGGCCTTTGATGATGGTTAGAGTAGAACATTCACTTTACGTCTGTTCATCTATTTAACAGGGCATTCAATTTTCCGGGAATCCTTGGACTGTTAATATTATTGAATTAGTCACTATCTAACGAAATGACTCGCATTCCATTAATGGAATTCGGAGCAATGAATTCCTTTCCTAAGGTCCTACAAATTAGATTAGGGAATTGGCAACGCATTGCTCCATCACCACGTGCTGATCTTCACCACCTGCTCTATTGCACAAATGAGGAATTTCTAAGCCGCAATTACCACACACAGCTTAAAAGGCGGCTTAATGGGTTAAATCGAATAACCTCACGGAAAGTAAAATAAGACAGGACAATGCAACAATTACACTGCAACAGTCAAAATACCAGTCATTTTAGGCGGCTTCAGTCTACCTCTTGGTGTTGAAACCGTTTGTTTCATATAAATTTATGTGGTATTTTTGTTTAAACATTAATTGTTTCAACTTATACATGAGCACCAAAGGGAATTGTTCCAAACTGAAGGGTTGAACAAATCTTACGGTTTAATATGATTGATTGATTCTCACCAAATCCAGAAATAAAATTAGTAACGGATTCTTCTCAGGCATGCCTATTAAGTCTTTTGCCAATAGTGTTGAGAAGACATTCAACCCCATCACAAAATAACATTTCTCTGGAGGACCAAAGAATTCTGCGGCTTCTTCGAAGTTCCCAGTCGAACGCACTGTAAGCGTCACATGCAATATGTGTAATATGGCATACCAGGAGCTCATCAGACTTCCATTCATCAGAGTTTCCCTGAGGATGAGTACTACTGCTGCAAAATCGTCCCATGTCATCATATAATGTCAGTGTTGCGATTAACTTGCAGAAGAAAATCTTTTTCTCATCTCAAATTTTGTTTCCCCTCCATCCTTTCCAGGTCGATGCCACACTACGTTTTATATAAACTAGATGGAGCCTGTGCTTACGCACGGTTAATGCATGCCGTCCCCACCTGACTTCAGCGTGGGGGTCCGTCTGCAGGATGACCTATCTGCACTGACCTCAGCTGGGGGAGGGGAGTCCATCCTCCTTGTCCATCCTGCCACCTAACCTGTTGGGGGGGGGGGGGGTCCTTTCTGCAAGGCATCATGGGATGTCATCTCATTAACATAATTTATGACAGGCAGAGAGGCCACCTCATTGGCTGGCAGACCGATCCCCCTGTCAGCAACGTGACATTGTCATCTTGAGTATATATATTGATACTTCTTTCTTGAGTATGCTGAACATAGCTGTATTACAGGCCCATTGGTGCAGGAGCAAGTGTGCAGCAATGCTACGGCAGAGGCCGAGGTTTCATTTCACGGAAATGATGGAGACATTGGGCAGTGTCTAAGTAAATCATATTTTTGCCAAACTAAGGTGTAAAATTGGTACCAGAAATGTGCCATACAGAGCAGTCACTAATCTCATCACCATGAAGTGATGGCTGACTTGGGGGGTATCTCACGCTATATTCCTGACTGGAAAGTTGAAAGTGTAAACATCAGTTTGTATACATTTGTGTGAAATTTGTATTAAGAGTCAACAGCTTAAACTTTAGTATCCAGAGTGTAGATGAGAATTTCTATATTAAAATGAATCAGATGTTTTTATTTTGGAAGACCAACGCCAACAATTTTTTCTTGAGGTTTGGCTTTAAAGATTTCAGACAGATACTTAATAATGTGCAATTGTAACTCTACAAGATAAAACTTTCACGTAACACAGAAAACATACATATCTGTCAATCAATCAAAAGTTAAAGTTGTTTGTCATATTCAAAGCTGTAACGTGTAACTGCCTTGTCATTAAACACAAATTGATTTCCGACAAGGCAATATTTACATAGACCATAGTAATTTGTTCGTCTTAAAACTTTTGATTTTTAGCTCAATGTTGCGTGGTAGCTGTACTTTTCTTCTGCCACATTCCACCATTTTATTATTTTCTGCACGCAACAAACATGTCATTTACAATTTTGTTGCTAAATAAGAGCAATAATTGATAAAGCTTTCCATTTTATGTGGAACTGGTACTGTTTTTGACTTGTCCCTCTGGTTTCCTAAGGTCATTCCAGTTGTGTATGGATCTACCAGCATTTTATGGTCATCCCAGTCTTTAGACTTGAGCGTTAACCATTAGCTTTCCAAGTCGGAGACAGGGTTTCTATCAAGCAATGAGCAGGCATTAGGGGTACAAAAGTATGTATCGGATCCTTACCATCATCCTTACCTAACTTAGAGCATGTAATGTTTGATAATTAGATTCGATCTCGATGTTTTAAGTTTATTGTCGTTATTGTCAACAAATGTTTATGTTTGAATGCTTCATTGGTAAACACTTGCCACAATAATAAATATAAAGGACGGCTAGCCTTTTACTGCAAAACACACAGCTAGTCTATTTGCACAAATAAAAGAAAATGACCAGTCACAAGATTGTAATTGCAATTTGTGACTTTTTTTTTCATTTGTTGTATTGACTACGATAAGCGCTCATTTCTAATGAAGACCATTTGGTTCATTTCTAGAAGTTTTTCTGTTAAAGGACATTCAACTGCTTAATCGTAACTGACGAAAAAGCCAGTGCTATCATTGGAAACGGAACATGCGGTCTCTGGCCGCCGCCATGACAATTAACTTATTTGTGGTCTAAAAGAGGGAAAATTGCGTCCAACATCTTAGCACACATGGAGGTCACTAACCTTCTGTACTAAATTCTTACGCTGATGAGATTGTGTTTTATCAAAAGGAAAAAGGCTTAACTAACAGGCATAGAATAGGTCAGCACAATAATTTGTACATTCTGATGGACTCATTGGCTTTGAGAAAAAAATTTGTACCAAAATAATCGTTAAGAATGACCACACGAAACGGAATCGAAAGTTACCGTGAGACACATAAGCGATTTATGGTATTAACAGGATCATCCATAAGCGTATTTAGCTGTTTAATTGACACTTTGGTGCATAGAAACACATGATAAAGATTTTACTATCTTCACACCGGGACGCTTGCAGCTGCGACCCCTCTCCACAGACCCTTGCTGGATCTATTTAGCAATAAGTGTCGTCTCTACTCTGGTGTACACTTTGGTACTTAGGTCTCCTACAGGATTGTGTCTCTCGTGTACGCGTAAATAAATCATAGGCCAGTCATAAACTATGACTTAAAGATTAAGGCATCGCGACTAAACCTATTCACCAGAGTTTCCTGTAAGAGTCACGAATTACGAAGTTGACCAGGCCACAGAAAGATATTTGAAGAAACAACAACAACACGTGGAAACAATCGTAACTTTCCTGTAGACAATTTGCATTGTCGAGACACAAACAAAATGTCTTTAGGAAAACAAGCAGTCGTGACAAAGAAGAGACATAAATGATTGATTGATACATTTGTACCGTTTTAGATATTCAGGTGAGCTAAAAGCTGCTGTGAAACATTAATGATCCTAAGAGTGGAATCAAACATCGTTTCTGCAACAGCTTCCGTCTTTGGAAGTTCACTTTGAAAATGTTGTGTTTGTGCAGCCTTGAGTAATAGGCGTTCGTGTTTAACACCGATGCCTGCACAAACAGACAGTTACTTTGAGTAATCATCAAACATCAGCACCAAAGTGTGTCTTCCAGGCACTTTCATTCTGTCTCCCAAAAACTCCCAAAAACTTTGAATACCAAGAGGCTTCCTGAAGTAAAGATATCCCCCTCTCAAAGATTAAGTTACGATTCATGGCGACTTCTTCAAAAATATCTTTGTCATTTGGGATAAGACATTTAAAAGCAAGCTAAGTAAAGGACTTTAATGTGGTCCTTTAAGATATGACAGCTGATTTTTAATGGATAAATCTTTGTTGCCTGGTGCTAATGAACATCCGTTTCCCTACGTAATATCCTCTTCTTCCCTTTTATGATAACTTTCCCCCACTCAACATATGTGCAATATGAATCATTTAAAGATGGGTACCAACTTCAATGCTTTCATCTATTCTTTACATTGAATTTTAGCCAAAGATTAATTTACTAACTGTGAAGGCAGACGTACGAGGAACACGCTAGGTTTTAGAGCAGCCGGCGCATCTGGCCACTAGGTTCTAACCCAAGCTGTGCAGATCTAAAATTGCACCACTAACCTGACTGTATGCAGTCAGAAATGAGCGTCACCATCCTGTAGTATGTCATTATTATGCGAAATTGTACAATTAATGTTCAGCTTCAAATGACGTAAAACTCTTTGAAATGTCGTAATCGTAATTATCATGATAACGAAGTTTCTGTAAAATATTCCAACTGTTCTTGTAGTTGCCCTATTTTTCTTGCATGGATATATCCCATTAAACCGTATCTATTGTTTCTGGGTTGAATATAATTGGATTAGGGTTTCTCTTGTGGGTAAAGTCAGCAGAGAATAATAAAATGTCACTACTTATGACTGGCAAAACATGATTGGGCCGTTATATTCTCTTTCACCATCTTTGCACAGCTGAGATAGATTTGCATGGATAAGTAGCAATTAATTGGAAGCGTTCAAATAACAGCATTGCACCAAATGGTGTTCCTTGTTTGTCCTCAACAGTGACCTGATCCCGGTTTTTCACTCTGCAAGGACGAGAGTAAGTTTGACAATGGAGACAAATATCATACAATTTGGGTTTCTTATTTTTCCAAAGTGAACTATTTCAACTCTGATATTTCTTTTAGAATTGAAGTAAGGATTTATGAATAAGTATGGTAATGATAATCTTTTACGCTTCAGTTGGCTTGCTCTGCTAAATAGAGATATTCCTAACTTAGGTGGATTATCATCACTGTCAACTGGAAAAGTTCCTTACAAATCAAGAGATGTCTTTTAACATGTCTCATTCTATCTTTATCATGGAAAAACAAATGTCATTCGCAGCGATACTAATCTAAGCCCCTACTACAAAAGTATAGAATGCAGTACAATTCCTTTGTCATGCAACACCCAGGGAGTTATTTCTGAAGCTGAAATGTAAACATCTACAGAATACAATACCTACACACATGTATATATAACAGCTTTCTCGGTTGTTTATGTGTACAAGATAATGTGCAGTTCACCTCAGACAAAATATACAATTGGGTGGCAGTGTGTGTGCGTATGAATGACTTCCTGAATTTGTTAATTTTAAACGTTTGACATTAGAACAGATTAGAGGCTGCGTAGGCCTCTTATTCCCGTTTCATTCATCCTCATGCTTCGCAATGAGGATCTATGTATTGGACGAAATCTACATTTGTGTTCTGGGCTGCCATTGCAAAAAAGTTGACCAGGAACCGCCCCCCCACCCGGACTGGGGAAAATGCATTTTCAGCAGATTTGGAATCAGTGTCAAAAGTTAGGAAAAAGTTGACC
>JBCAUI010237860.1:0-16374 GCA_038406195.1 Haplosyllis anthogorgicola
TTCTCTATTCATCATGGGTAATGCACTGGTTTCTTGGATTGCAGTAACGTTTATCTATAGGCATTTAATTTCGTTTATTTAAGCAATTAGTTAAGTTTATGATCATTAGTTAAGTTTATGATCATTAGCTGATAGACGTCTATTTGTTAGTTATATGATAAACGTTTCTAAAGGTAACATTTACAATGATATATACTGTATGAATTATCTCTTTCAGCAATTTACATTATACTTGGAATACTCATCGGGGTATTTACACTCATACTGATAGCAGTGTCAATATACTTCATCATAGTGTACAAAAAGTAAGTTGAAGATTTTTTAAATATTTTTATCTGAACTAACTACAATCATTTGCAAACTCGTGCAGAACACATTTCAACCTTTATTTCGTGTTTTCAAACGTTTAATTTGTAGAAATGAAAAGAGAAAGTGAAAAAAGTTTTAATAGAAAATCATGCCAGGCATAAAACAGCGTAAATTTTTGTCGTTCCCAAAATGAATTCCGAATTCCGAATTCCAAATTGTTGTTTAGGAAAGAACTATAACACAAATTGAAAGCGCAGCGGGAATTTTTGTTACTCGTTATTTAGAGAACATTCACTGTACAAAATAATTATTGAGTCTGAGAAAAGTTTACAGACATCAAAATGCTGACAGCTGACCCAGACTTTTTGAAAAAAAAACCAAACAAATTAAATGAAGTTTCTTTTTTGACAGAAGTCAATCTGAGAACAAGAAGAAAAAGAGAAGAACTCAAAACAAACAGTCAGAATCAGCGGCCGGAAACTACTTCCAGGCTGGAACATTTCGTCTCCCGGGTAAGCAAACCGCCCCGGAAGAACTTTATGACAATAATGACCTTGAAGAAGGTCGAGGTCATGACATTGCTGAGGCCCATCTTGGCCAGACTTGGAGAGAAAATCAGTATAGCACAAACGCAGATGTAGATAAAGACTCTGACAAAGTATCAGTTGAATCCGACAAAGATTCAGGTAAAGGAACAGCTTCAGTGGAGGACTCAGAAGCAGCTCCATCGGAACATGACGTCATAAATGACGTCACAAATGACGATGATGTGGTAGTAGATACAAGCAGCATAGCCCACGTAGATGAAGTGGGTGTGGATGTGGAGCGCACAGCTGACCCTGACTTTGTCAATAAGGAGAAGGAGAAAATAAAAACACGCGCGGAGCAAACGAACGTGATTCCCGGGCGGGGGTACGTGCCGAGATACCGCCGGAGAACGGAACCGCTGGAACCACTATTTGAATTCGGGGAAGACGAAACTCCCAAAACGTCCTTCAAGGCGACCAGAGAAATGTTCAATTACTGAAAACAGACATAGAATAATCTAACTTAAATACGAAATATGAAAAAAACTTAATACCTAGGCCTATGGTTCCAAAACTGACAGAAATTTCATGTTCTGGTTTACGTCCTTGGTAAAATTTTCGAGTATATGAATGTTTTACTGGAAAGTACTGAATTGCATGTTTTTTAAAAAATTTGAATGATATTTTTCTTGCATTATTAAGGCGTAGAAAGATTCCGTCAACGTAATTTCATTAAAAAAACGATTATTGTGGTTGGAATTCAAAGGAACTTAGCCACAGAGAACAACTTTCTTCCTTAAACCAAAGGGTGTTTCCCATCAAAACCGATCTTTTTATTGATACCTCATTTGTGATGGTATGGTTGTAAGTATTGTGACTGATAATCCGAAAAAGACTAATTTTTGGTAGAAAACTTTATTGTAAATGGGATACACTGAAGTATAGAAGCTACATTACGTATGTACAAAGTTACAAATATGTGTAAAGGAGAAAACAAATAAAAATATTCAAAACATCCTCAATTCTTCATTCCTGGGTAAATACTGGAAGACCAAATAATTACAGTATATATTTTTAAATTCCTGATCGATTTCAAACAATGTAATTATTTTATTTACTTTGAACACGGTAATTACAAAAGAAAATAACAGCAATTTATTAGGCTTCTCTTAAAACAATGCAGATGATGCAAACATTTAATACACGTTATAATTCAGTCAGCATGCCGTGTATTTAAGAATTTCAGGTAACAAGAAAATTGTACAAACGTAAACAAGGCTGAAATCTCCTTCATTTCCATTTTGTGGCTTATTTCAAAGCCCCATATGGGAAAACCTTATACAGAAATGAAGAGAATTAAGTCGACTGAGGTGCAACAGAATTTCTTAAATGCGTTTGGGAATTGTTTTAACTATGCATCTGCCTCTGCATTTTCAAGGTCCTTTTCTAATTCGGTCGGTGGTCTCAGGTCGACATGGAACTTGTACGGCTGGCCTCCCAGGGTCGCGGCGTACTCTTTAAACGCCAGGGCCACGGACAGAGAAAGTCTCCTGCAGGTGGCGGTGGAATCGCATACGTACGCGTGAACCTCCATCTTTTTGGCTCTCCAAGACATTTCCTGCAATAATGAGGTAATATGTTAAAATGGGACGGCTTTTTATGACAGCCTCCACATATTTTTCAAACACTTTTTAGAAGGAGACAAAAAGCGGCAGGAAAAGTCTGTGCACCAGGATACGATATTTCTTAGAGTTGACGCTTTTGTGTTTGTTGAAATAAGAAAAAGTCTTACTTTCACTAATATAAAAGAGAACACTCTTGTGAACTTGATGTCTTGCACACCATATGATATAAATTCTACGGGTATAAGCCCTTCCTCCATTAACCTTCCTTTGTTTTCCGGGTGCATTGCAATCTGGATACCTGGAAATATGTGTCACACAATCAAAATGAATAGCATCAATCATAAGTAGAGCTGTCATGTAATTTTTCCATTCGAAAATCGAAAGTATTCATTTCGATCGATTTTCAAATATATCGGTTTTTATTTCACTCCGTTACCCTCATTACACTGTTAAAATTTGAAGCCTGCTGTCAGATTTCATTGAAAAAAGGAAATGGATTTAGTGACCCCATATTTCAATTCTTTCCATTTCCTTTGTACGAAAATGAAAATATATAATTATAATCTCTTTTTTTTGTTCTGAATGATTTACATGTAGATGAAAACAACAAATTCAGATATTTGAAACTTGCCTTCAAACATTCGAAACTGTAGAAAACTTTCGAATAAAAACGAATTCAAATATCGGATGGCAGCTCTAATCATAAGCCGCAGGAATTGAAAACTGGTTCTGAGTGGGTACGTGATCACCTTTTAAGTAGCAATATTATTTATTGACATGCTTGTCTTCATTGAGGCATCCTATTATCCAACATGTGAAAAGTGTTGATACTGCAAGAAATTTATACATGTACCGAAACTTACCTTTATTTGATACGCGTAGCTGAACGAGTGGTAGATCCTCATCCTTCTTCATTTTACTCACGTTATCCACCAGTTTAGTCACTGGACCATGAGTATGCTGGATACCCCAGAGTCCTGTGCACACGTCTGATCCCAGATACTTTGTGATGAAAATTTGTGGAAGCGTGTCCACCTTGAGTTCCATGGGAATCTGAGAACTTCGTCTAGCTTTACTTTTACTTGGGAGCTTTTCCCCATCTGCGGAACCCATCTTTTTAAAGAACTTCAAGGGGCCACTTTTCTTTCTTTTTATATCATCCTTTTCATTGTTAGCGTTATCACCAATTGTAGTCACATTTGTTAGATCATTTGCATTTTCTATGTCACCATTTCCAGTTGCACCACTTTCAGTTTCCTGTTCATTCCTACTTTGTTCGGAATCATTTTGGCTATCACTAGACGCAAGGCTCACTACATCTTCAGAAGCAGGGTTGATGTTGGACACTGATAACTTGTTGAGAATGTCGTTATCTAACTTCTCTACTTCTTTCTCAATGTCACTATTATCAGGTTTGATCGTGACCCAACCGTCATCTCCCATTTTGAATAAGATTATCACACAATTCACTAAAAAGTTATAAGTCCTTAAATTACAGCAGAATAGTTTTATATTATTGTTATTATATCTGGATCACATCATTTCATAAAACATCCATTCTGATGACTTGCCTTCTAATTCCTCTCAAATATGGTACTACCATTCACTTCTAGGAACAGTGAAATCTAACTCCTTTTAAACATACGAATTGAAAAATTCATGAAGGTTTAGAATATCCACCAGTGCGTTTATTAGCCAGGTTAGAAGACGTGCTTGTATCTGTAAATAGAAAGATAATACAGAATCAATGCTGATTTATTTGCTTCAAATAATCAAACATGAATTAATAAGGACATGTACATGTTCAAATCTATCTTTCCTTCTTATATACAAAGTACAAAATCCACCTTTATGAACAAATTATCCGTTACATTGATTCAAGATAATATCAGATACACTCAGGGAATTCCCATCAACAATACTGCAAATATCAATAATATACATTGTCCCTTAAGGTGCATTTAGTGACTGTTCATGACTAAAAGGCAAAACAGCTGGATTCTGGCAATTTGCTAAATGCTTATTATTATGGCATTTCAGCCATGTTGTAATTGTACCACAGAATGTGTTATTGTTGTAACACAACAGATCCATTACGTACAGGTTTCCAGCGATGTTTAGTTACACACATATCAGTTTCAAACGCATGAGCCTTTGCAATAATTGTCCAGTTATGCAATAAATGATCAAAGTTTTTGCCAATTCAGAGTACGTGCTGGTTACTGTTAAATCCAAGCTTAAAAAGTCTTTTAGGGTGCAATTAGAATTCATGTTTTGGGACTTGATCTAACCAGACAGTTCAACCAAATAAAAAAAACCAAGAATGCCTTCCAATCAAAGGCCGAACCGCCCGCTTCTCAGATAGTCATTAAAATGCAAATGGTAACTAAAATACAAATAGTCATTAAAACATGAAAAAATTACAAAAAATCTAGAAATTTGACCTTCAGATGACCTTGACCTTCAAATGACCTTGACCTATATTTTGACCTTGACTCCATTTACTTGTCTCAAACATCATAACATGTCATATTAGCAAACAACACTAAAAATTTTGACACTTTTTATTGCTGTGACCTCAAACTTGATCCAATGACCTTGATACTCAAACTTGACCTAGATATTATAAAGATTACCACCATACCAAAAAATGAAGTTTCTAGGTTTAGCAGTTCAAAAGTTATAGCCCGGACAGACAGACAGACACACACACACACACACACACACACAGACACATAAACACTCAGACACACACACAGACACGACTGAAAACATTACCTTCCCGCATACGCGGGCGGTAATAAAGAATTTTACCATAGCCGCAAGGCTGATTAATTACCAGATATTTATTGTGACTATTAACATCTTGCATTATACACATTTATGGACTACGCACAAAATAAGTATATTTTACCATAATCGTGCATCTCAATATGTTACTGACAGCTAAGCTATCACATGCCCTCAGTGCTACAGTGATTATACATGGTTCGTACATGTTTGCTTTGTCTTACATTTTAGCAAGTTGATGTGACCTGGAAACAATATAAATCCATACTGTGCCATGCAGTCCATTCATTTCGTTTCAATGTTCCGTAAAGAATCATTGAAAATACAGTCCTAATTAAACCTAAATTTGTTTCATTTAAGTTGATTCAGTATGAATTTATAAACGTAAATTTACTGAGTAGGTTTTAACTTGATAACACCAAGGTATTTTTTCTCATTTTTTGGGGTTTATCTCTTTAACTGGTCAAAAAAGTCTTAAGGCAAAATTGTGTAAAGCCCAATAAAAAAGAAACCCACGTGCATAGGAACTGTTTCATTGCACACTTTGGTGCTTTTCTCTTATTGGGTCGTGCCAAATCCCCTCCCAATTCTTACACAAACAGGCAAACAAGGCTTCCAAAGAGTTACATCAAACAAGGACACTTTTCTGTTGAGAACTTTAGAATACACTGTTTGATCAAATGTTGACAATTTCTTGGCTTTAAAAGTGTATGTGAGGTGGCTAACGCTAAGAAGTATACATTGCCAATTATGTTTTACACAGTTAAAGGAAGTTGATCCTTAAAAATATGTAGGTGGTAGCGTGCAAAATGATACATGCATGAATACATTTTGAAATGAAAGAAATGCGTTGTGCTTAGGTGGTCATTTTTTCATATTAAATGTATGTATTGTTTGCTTCTTGAAAGGGTGTTATTATGCAGATCTAACAGAGTTCTCTATGCTAATATTCATTCCTGTATGCTTGAAATTTTAGTTTCGTGCCAATGTCTTTAACGTCCAGGAATACAAAGTGGTCACAGATAAATAGAGGGTCCTTAGCTGATCGTACCCCACAAAGGTAGCATAACATGAATACTTGTCATTTTGTCAACAGCGCAATGGGGTTACCTCAAGTTTGTCCTATTTAAATAAAAAGGGTTAAACATAAGGAGAAAATCACATAAGCATGACCTCTTCATGACGACAAATCCTAAAAAGGCAATCTATTTATGGCAAACATGATTGCTAATCACTTCTTATTCATGTTTAATGCTTAACACAGGTATTTCCTGGGTGTAATTGTAGCACTTACGGGTAACTAATTACGGTGATATACGAGGCTCCGGAACATAGATGTTATCTTTTCAATGTCCATTCTCAAACTAACAGGATGTCTGCATTTAATGGGCTGGACAGCACCATCTACCACATTCCCCTGTTTTGACAAGAGTGGACCAGGGGGTCTGCTCTTAACAGGATGTTGACTTCTTCAGCATTCAGACAGTATGGGGGGAATCCCAGAAATGACAGGACTTTGGGAACAATTCCAACTAAAAGGGCTATTGGAGGACATATAAGTCTATAAATCGGACAGATTCGGCACTCAAAAATTACATTGGAGACACCTTCTGCAGATATCTACCTGTCGACTGAAGAACTCATAGTAACAAACATATATATACAGGAAGAGGTATTGGAAATTTAGCAAACATATTTACACTATTTACACAGGCTGAAGC
Organism: Haplosyllis anthogorgicola; assembly: GCA_038406195.1. Taxonomy (NCBI): domain Eukaryota; kingdom Metazoa; phylum Annelida; class Polychaeta; order Phyllodocida; family Syllidae; genus Haplosyllis; species Haplosyllis anthogorgicola. Next base: position 6,973 of record JBCAUI010237860.1, read on the forward strand.
CATCCCAGGGCAAAACAGTTGGCCTGATCGGGAAGACAAAGGGATTGGGGATTTGGCTACAGCTCTGGGAATGCATAACAAGGAACAACCTGTTCCAGGGTAAAAGGGACTCCCTGGGGCACATAGTTGATTGCCTCCTCCAAGGTACAGGCAGAGGACTGAAACAGCAGATGCTCTGGGTGGAAATGAGCATCTATACCACTGTAACGCCTAGGTACACTGGGATGGGAACTGTCTATAGTGCTGGACTGCAGACTTGGACAGATAGAGGGGGACAAGAAGTAGCAAGATGCTCCTCAATGATGGACATTCAGCAGAAACACCTCCCACAGGTCCAACAAACACAATACAAATTTTCAGAACAACCTTACCTTTTACAACATAACATATTTACACTATGTACAAGACATGGTTAGGGACTACTTATACTTAGCATGGAAATTGGGAACACTCAGGACTAAGTGAAAATCCCATCTGTAGTGTTTCTCTCCCAATGCATCTGACAGAACACTTTGGGGATTGACAACAATGTGCTGATCAGTTTTAGGGTCAGGCTGAACTTTATGGTCAGGTGGTTTATTCAAATCCCATACATACTTCCTCCCCCCAATGAAACTTGTGACTCTCACCACCCTTGGAGAAGTGGCTTCAGTCTTGGAAATAGACTCAAGATCATGGTCTGGAGGGATATCCCAGTTGTATGTTTTTCCACCTAGCTGGGAAACTGAAGGCATTGAATCAGAGCAGGAAGCATCTTGTTTCAAACTTACAGTTCTGAACTGGGTTTGGCCTTTGGACTTGAATGGGGCTGAACTACAGCCATCTAGATCAGTCCAGGGCCATTTAAAGATGGATCTGGGGGTTTTGCTTCCATTTGTTTAGGAACTACCACCTTTGTGTTTAACTAGTAATGTTGACCATTTCCACTTAGATCAGGGCGGCTATTGGATCTGGGTGGAATAGTAGGGCCTTTGGTCTTTGGAAAAGATGGATCAACTTTGGGAACTGTTTGGTGGGTTAAACATGGTAAGATGTGATCATCCTGTTGCTGGTTGAGGGGCAACAATAAGGACTGTACTTCACCCTCAGCATCAAATTTCACATTGGGATCATCTTTATCTTTGGATACTTTGGTTTGGACAAGGGTTGATGAACACAGGACTTCTCAGAAGGAGGCTCATCTGTAGTCTGTTCCAGAAGATACTGTTGGTCTTCTAGAATTATAACCTCTTCTTTCCATTTATCGACTTCATCAGAAATTGGGCAATCTTCCTGAAGAACTTCTTTCATAGGACAGTCTTCTGGAAGATATTCATGGTCAGGATCACAGCTGTTGGGACTAGCATGGGAACCAAAGTCACATAGGTTACCAACTTCATTAGGAACAGAACTGACATCTAACACAAGACTAGGCCACAAACCTAACTTGTTTGTATTGGTATGGGGTTAGTCACTTTGTAACAGAGCATGTTCCCTTGAGTTTGTACTCTGGGGATGAGGTGAAGGGTCTCGGGGAACAACCTTCATTGGTGTACTGGCTGCCATGGGTCCTGACTTAGGATGGGTTTTCATGTCATCAGGGGAAGATCCATCACCTTGGGGAATGTCTACAGCTTGATTACTCAGATTAGCTGCAGACATAGTGGAACATACAGTTATGACTGGGACATGGGATTCACAATGTAAAGGTAAACTACAGACTTTAGGTTTATTCACAGTTACTTCCATCTCTAGGTCACAAAAGACATCAGCATTATCAGTAACTTCAAACTTTGGGCTGCAATTTGACTTTGGATGATGACCTGGGTCTTTGGGATTGTCTTCCCTTAATGCAAAGTGAGGACTGTCACTCTTCCCTGGACTGTGAATAGGATTGGGAGATTGGGCAACAGACTCTGGGGTCACTACAAGAGTTTCTTGGTTGTTGTCATCATCTTCATCACAATGAAGTGGCCTTTTGTATTCCATAGTTTCATAACCCCATATCTACTTCAGGACATTCTTCAGGGTCATCCTTATGGGCATTTGGGATTCTATCCTGTTGCTCCTGAAAATTTGTTTTATTCAGGGCAGATAATGAGGGAGAACCAACTGGGGACAGGGTATCCCTACGTGTATCTTCAAGCTGATGGGGACTACCCTTACCTGGATCAGGGACAGTTAAGTTGGAACTACACACTGAAGTGTAAAGTGGATCATTTGAAATGGACTGGGCAGGAACTTCAACCTTTAAAAGGGCTGAGGTTTCCTTTTGGACATCTTTTATCTCCTTCTCAAGTATATCTACTGAGATTCCATATTTCTCAGCAGATTTTTCTTCAACAGGATAAGGGGTACCAGGATTAGGGACTTTCTGTGACAAAGATGCTTCAGATCTCTGTAGTGAGGCAGATGCAGAGGACACATCAGACTTTGAGTCTAAAGTGTCTGTTTTGCATGGGGATGTGCTTATCCCAAACACTTTCCTGACCATTACATTATATTTGGGATTGGACTGGAAGGGCTCATCCCAAACAACAAGTTTAACCATATATTCGCAGGCTGTTAAACCATTACCAGGATTAACATAGGTCATGAATGTGTTGCCATTTTGGGCAAGTGCTTCATACTCTTGATACTGGCTAATGGTCATGGGGCAATCTACAATAACATTTGCAGATATATCTTTGAAGGATGAGGGGCAAGGATCCAGCAGAGTTGTAACTAATACTCCAGTTTTATTTTCCTTGAAAGTGGCCAGCACTAGCCTTGAAGTATAGTTATCAAGACCAGAATGAGGTATGACTGGAAAGCCTAAATTGTGTAACCAGGCAGCTACCCTGGATACCAATTCTGCTTTGACCAGTATGAGAGTTTTACTTGACTTAAGGAGGTTAAGCTGTTTTACCAGGGCAGAATTCCTTTTGTTGTTTTACTACCCATTGGAAGTTATGGTTGATGGTAAGTTTCTTGTTACCTATGATAACCTTTGGAGCCGTAGGGGTTGGGGGTACCATATATCTATAAACCAGCTAGGAACAGACTCCCCCTTGGAGATCAAATATTCCTCCAGTTCAAATATTATGGGACCATCATTCTCACTGATGAATGACATGATAGTAGCATTATCATCATCTAACCTGAGGACATCTTTACAATCTTGATAGACTTTCAGGGATGAGGAAAAGTCTACAACAATTGTTGCAGACGAGGCAAATTCTTTGAAACAATCTGTTTCATAGGATGTTACAAGGACAGGTGTTTTCCCAGTTAGGAAGATCACACAATAAGCTGAAATAAATTCTACTCACCACTTCTTCTCCCTCTTTTTTTCAATGGACTCAAATCGGTATGGACACAATTTGGTATGTCTACAGAGTTGGTCCGCAGACAAAAATGAACATGTAGACCACAAATATACAACAAATGTGTTACCAGTGACTTTAGCACAACTGAGCTTTACTTATTACTTGTGCATGCAACTATGTAATATTATTTATGTTACATACATTTAGTAAACACACAACTACACACACAAGTACAAAGAGCAAATCTGCTCAATTATTACTAAATTACCAGTTTTACTTTGTTGTCTATAGACTTGGTCCACAGACTTATATTACTATGCAAGGGGCACTTTTAAACTTGACAAGGACTGTTCCTTGGGCACTTTTTTTTCAAGGACAGGTGCTTTGTAAGGGTGAAATAGTCTAGTTCAACAGAACCACTACTCTTCCCCATCCTTTAATGAGTTTGAGATTAGCTGTCTATAGATAAATAACATCCACAGACAATCACAATGGACTACAAACAAACTGTAAGCTCTGGAAAAATACCTCAAATTGCCTTCTTCTGTGTACTTAATTCCTCTAAAATTGTCTGAAATATACACAGGAATGATGCAACTGTGACTGTTCCAATTGTAGTACTTATGGGTAACTAATTATGGTGATATACGAGGCTCCAGAACACAGATGTTACCTTTTCAATGTCCATTCTCAAACTAACAGGATGTCTGCTTTTCGTGGGCCAGACAGCAACATCTACCACATTATATTCTAGTAATTCATAACTGTCAAAACACAATTTCATTGTGAACTCTAAAATATTTATATTTACTAAAATCAGCATTAAATTTATTATATAATGTTATATTATACATATTCATCCCATTGAAACATAAAACTGAAATCTATGAGCAGCAAAAATCAAATAAGATGTGTTCTGTAACAACACACTACACCAAATGAATACTCAACTCGATACTATTTTGTCTGCTTTTAGTGACATGAAAATATCTATTACTTAAATCGCAGTTTAGTGTTTTATGACGGCAAAACGTTTTATTTGTTCGATCAAATTTACAAATTAGCAGGTAAACAAGACTTACTGCTTGAGGTGAAATGTCAATTTGCTCAAATATGTCATAAAACAATAATTCCTGACTTCAACTAAAACTTCTAACGTTTGTACAAAGTGTTATACAGACCTTTTGTTTGCTAATTCCTAAAAGTCCTGTTTTTATTTACTTCCTTGAGATATTTGGATCAATTTACTTGTATCTGTCACATGTTCAGATTGTAATGTAAAGTACAAAGTAGTTTCTTCTCAAATATGGCGTGCCGTCAGAAATGGTTGAACAGTAATGTGTAACATGTTCATAGAGGCGTGTCGTGTCGTGTCGGACCCGGCTTGTTGCTTTTCCTCCTCTGTAGCATTTACCTTCATCAAGATCAATGGAACAAACACGGAAACTCCATTTTTGGTAAATAAGAACTGACAAGCTCCACCGAGTAACATTGTGGTGATTGTTTGGTAGGTGATATTAGCTGGTCCGTTGTATTGGAAATTTTGCACATAAATTTGAAACTGCTCACGAAATTCAATAAATCCGAAAATATAATTTTAATGATTTACTCCTACGAATATGAAAATACGGTAATTGATTTTAGTAATAACTTAACCGTTGCTTATCAACAGGCAACTGAAATATTTTCAAAAGTTAATTACATACATGTTTACCTCCTTTAAATCAGTAAATGACCTGTGTGACCCAATATTTTTTGTTTTGTTGTTCCTTATAGTTTTTGAGGCATGCCTGGAATGCAGCGCAAAGCATTGTTTAAAGCACTATGCATTTCAATATAAAACGCACATCAAATTTATTAGGTAAACACAAGTGCTTCAACTTTAGAGGATGTTCTACAGACACTGGTACGCGTTAAGTTCGTTTCAGCGAAAGACATGTCTTTGATACACACGACCTAACTGGAAGCGTTTCGATGATTTTATTATTTTGCCCCAAAGATGGTGAATAATTCAGCAACCTTTACAGGGAACAAAAAAATCCTAAGGTTACAATGACTCAAAAAGCCATGAATGCTGAATGAATAGGAAAGTTCATACCACCCAAAGCATGTTGGGGCACAGTGCGCGAATATCAATAAAAATGTGAATTACAAAAGGTATTATTGAACAAATCGTGTCTACCAGTTCTTTATATAATGGTATTGATGAGTTGATCGTGTAATGTTGACATATGTTAACGACATGAAGGGAAATCCTCATACAAAATTTAAAGACATTCAATTTAATATTCAGAAACCACTTCATTGTAAAAGCATAGCAATTAATGGCATTCATTTCTATTATCTATCCACCAAAGTTGAACTTTATCATGCACTAATTCCGCCTATTTTAAGAAATTTTATGTACAAATAAACGTTTAACTTAACAACAAGAAAAAGAAATTTTTAATTTGAATTCCGAAATTAATATGAGCTGAAAATGAACCCGTAGGTCCCGTTGATTACCAGCCGGTTCCAATTATACATCAGAAATACAATACATTCCAGTTCTAGGAATGCCTCAGGTTTAATTTAATGCTAATTACGAAATGTTGTGCTCTGTACTGATTTCTAGATGTACGTTACAATGTATTTGGTGTGCAATATGTTGGTACATGGAGAACACCTGGACAAATCACGCTAATTTTCGCATATAAATCAATGGATGGAACACTCCTCCATCAGCTCAGTACTCATGATTGTTACATTATGATGTAACTATTCCCTTGCATCAGTGAAAGGATTGGCGACAAGATTAGCGATTATTGGTTTGATTTTATTTGGCTGTCGAGATTGTCGAATTTCATTCCACAAATAAAAGGGAGGTCAAATTGAAACGGGTAAATTGCTAAATTTTTGTACTTAAATGAGGAGGGTGACACAGGTATTTCGAAGTCAGCAGTTCAGAGGGTAGTCCAAGGCTTATGTACTGACTGAGCGCGGACCTTGTGATCCCAACTAGGTCTTTGAGCGGCAAGCTGGCCACTAGGTTCTAGTGCAGTCATCCAAGCTATGGTATTTTAAAAGGTATATTACTAATCTGGCTGCATATAGTCAGCAATAAATGACCAAAAATTAAAGAATTTGAATTCAGAACAATATTTGAGGTATTAATATCATGAGACGGACAAAATGTTTTGCGCGTTTAAAATTTCTTGTAACGCGCACTATCAGAAATCTACCGAATGTCGACCGTGCCTACTTGATATAAACTATTAAAGTCATGTTTACTATATTCACTAACGACTTAATGGTGGCTTCCGAAATTCATGCCTTATTTGAATAAAACGACTTCAACCTAGCTGCCACTCATGCTGCAATATACAAGGTAATCACTACACCACTCCACAGTTTACAGCTGTAAACTTCCGAAGGTGATGATTATCTGTAATACTGCTCTTTTGAGCACATTTTACATTTAATGACAAGATTACAAATGGAACAGCTTCAAGCGTCTTTCCAACAACTTTTAGTTCTTTTGTCTGCGACCCCAACTGTACCTAACGTTTTCCTTCTGTTATTTTTCGGAGTTGATCGGCAGTTTAACTTCTTCCGTGTTTGGCGAAAACGAAGCTGCCCCTTCCTGCGTTTCTGGTGAGAGATTTTCCTTCTGTTGCTTTTCTTCGTCAAACATATATGGATGCACCTGCAAAAAGATTGAACTGTAATGTGTTTGCATCAGAGGGGTCTCCTAACAATCGCTATTCACACCAGTTATCATTACAAAAATAGGTCCGGATGGACCTGAGGTCATTTGCCAATATTCTGAACACCCAAGACAACACAGGCCACAGTATCACATAAATACGAATAAAGTGTCCAAGATCAAATCTAAAAAATGCAATTTATGAAAACACACAAATATGGCTGCCAAACTGGAAATATAAGCGGCATTAATATAATGTTTCCAAGAAATAAAGAAGGTGTGTAGATGCCTAATACTGCCAAGTATTGCATCTAAATAATCAATAAGAAGAAAACAATGGCTGCTGGTGCAACAAAAAATTCGCTAGGTGTTGCAGTGAGACATAAGCGCATTTGTGTGTAAGATGGAAAGCTCAAATGATAACTAGTGTGCTCAGGATAAGTGTGCACCGATGACGCTGGTCAACAATGATGATGACGGAAGATGGACAATCCATGATTCCTTTGGCATACGAGTTCCTGACTGATTTCCACTCTGAGAGTTTTGTTTTTTGCTGTAAACTTATCATATATAATACGTATTACTACTAACCCATTCAAGTATTTCGCCCTTAGCAAAGATGAAAAAGAAGATTCCTCCAAAGACATAAATTGCTGCGGCTATATAAAATACTGTCTGCCATTCCGATTGAGTTTGCTGTTGAGTAGAAGACATAGGGGTATAAATAAATTTCACATAATGAAGTAGTGAATGACACAAGTTAGGCATTTGTAAATAAGGATCTTACATTGGTTGTAAGTCTTCCTATGGTGTAAGGAGCCATGAATCCTGGTAGTGTTGCTGCTGTGTTAGAGATTCCGAAGAGAAGTCCAGCAAATGGAGGGGCAATATCTACATGGTTCACCATACACCCTGAGTACTGGAAACCACTGCAATTAATTAATGTGGTTCTGGGAAGATTTCTTAAGATAGCGAGTTCTGGACATAAGACAATGCGTCATTCCTACTTTACTATTTTCCGCATCGTTCTTGGCAACATAAAAACTCATGGTGAGACTAGAAATGAAAATATTAGGTGAAAGTAAATCCGATTCGAGTGCTCCATGAGTTTCGTTTTAGACAATAAAGCCACACGCATTTATTCGATTAATCCTACTTAATTCAAGCAAATACTAACCTTGTGCCGACAGCAACAGTTAATAATCCTACAGCAATGTAAGGGTTCTCGCAAGTAATAAATCCTGTCGCAATCAAGAAAATCCCAGGCAGAAATGTTCCTAAAATGAGAAATAAATCAATGACATTGAGTACACCATCAGCTACAAAAATGTCTCCGTGTTTTATAGTCTTGTACTACGTTTTCAGGTGAAAGGCTTTAATTTGTTTCCGGAAACATTGAATTCATTTTTCTATCATAATCGTAAATCACACATTTCTGTATCCATTTTGCATCTAAAAACCTGATATTTTAAAATAATACTTCAAAAGCAGATTATCTGTGCTGTACTTTGCTGATTAACAATTCTAATAGCAGATCTTATAATGCACGCTGCAGCATGTAAATTTCTCATCTTAATTGTTAATTCAGGATGGTACTTACTAATCGAGTTAGCTACTTAAGACTCATTTATATTCAAAGCTGCATAGACTATATTTGGACTTCAGGTGACACACAACGCAAGTACTTCTGTCAGCCTTGACTCATTCAACTTCTCTTTTCCTTGACGGTCAAATAACTAAATAATTTATTTGTTTTCATTCAGTCTGCACTAAAGAATTTTTAAATTTTTATTTATAAATTCCACGTTTTATTGTTGATTTTCCCGAAAATCACTTCTTTCCCATTATTCTAAATTATGAGCCATTTAACATTACACATGCATTTCACATGCCAGTCCTTGAGTACATTATTCCTTGGTGATAAATGTGTCGTTTCCACATTCTTAATAAAGTGTTATTGCAAAATTTTGCACAGCCGTTGGCTTTGTATGAATTATATCCAGGCAATGTTTTACATATGCGATGGGGAACTAGATTAAAAATGGAAATCTAATTCGACACATAAGGACATTCCACACCACCTTTGCAATAATATCAAATTCTAAGTTATGTTTCCATTATCATATTTCCTACCAAGGAACAAATTCGACCATTCTAAACTTTGAAACTATCATATTGTCAGATTCTTACGGTACCGGTGCACGTTTGCTCTTCTCTCTCTTATATTATGTAATACAGCAGACGCTTGGTGCAGCTGGTGCACTAAGCAAGAAGTATAAGCAAATCAGTGACGTGTTGATATGATCGCTTGTATTCTTTATTCTGATGCATAGCTTTGTCACGGATACACGACTTATGGTAGAAAATGGAAACTATAACCTAGAAACCCTGATGGAAAGAGATACATGTATTAGTTAATTGTAGACAGTC
>JBCAUI010237971.1:0-16374 GCA_038406195.1 Haplosyllis anthogorgicola
GCCTCCAACCACCTGAAGGATCCAGACCCCACCCCCCCCCCCCCCCCCCGAATGAGAAATCCTGGATCCGCCCGAGTGAGAGTGAAGATAATAAATGCCATTCTAACACGACAGGTGCGACATAGTTGAGCCAAAACCAAACAAATTAATGATGCCCAGTCTGAAGCAACCTTGTACCGCACCAGCGCCATGGTTGTGCAACCTCAGGACTACTACAGTGCAAAATTGATTTTGCCAAAGTGATAAAAGATGTGAAACGAAAATCGTGTAAGAATAGGAATAATGTAAAATTCGGAAATTGCCTTAGTTCCATGGAACCCTCATATTGGGCTGAGTTAATGGTTGAGCAACCCAATTCTCGGGATAAGTGCAACTACGGTAACCAATACATGCTTTGTTTGTCAATACCAAATAAATACCACTAAGCTTTGGGTGTTTTAAAGTTGATCAAATATGAGCAGTGATGCCAATGGTAAGGAACAACTGATTCATCACAATAACTGATCCATCACAGATGGGGGCGCCACCCCTATTTTTGCCCAAAATTTAGCGGAAAGTGCATGCCAACCAAGAAAATTTGGGCTATTGGGGGCGCGCGCTGGCGATGCCCCCTAGATCCACCAATGCTCTAAACGACGTTCACGTTACTTCCACTTTGGATCCACTAAGTCACTAAGTTTACTGATCCTGATTTCTATCACAAATGCGACAGTCGAAACAGCTTCAAATACAGTAAAACTTGTCTTGGGCGACCACCCCATTTTTCGAAAGCTGAGTGGTCGTCCTTGGAGTGGTGGTCTTCCAAGACAAGTCCAAATTGTGTAAAATTTAATGTGATAAATGGCGAGGTATTGTGATCGTGGATGGTGAAGTGGTCTTGCAAAATGCGGTCGTCCATGACAAGTTCCACTGTACCGTATTTACTGGAATTGGGGCACCCTCTCTAATTGAAGCACCCCCACCACCTTTGCAGACAAAATTAATTACGCAATTAAAGCGTTTAATACACATTTAACTCAATACGCCGTCACTGTGCCTCGCAATTGTTGGATAATAAATTAAAACTGTAATTTTTTTTTTAAAAAATGTATCCAACACTGTTGGATTTTACCAGGGAATTGTAAATTTCACACCTATCCGTGTCAGTTTCTGTAAAAATTTTATGTTAAGCCACTAATAAATTTAACTTTTTCGATTTCTTGAAGGAGGCACCATCAAAATTTGGTCTTGGTAACGGGTCCCTCAATTCGGGTAAATACGGTATCTGCACAGCGAACTTTTCGCACTTTCGCACACAAAGCATCTTTTTCCGGCGTAAATATCTCGCGAAAAAATTTAATACATGCGCCCCGAACAACGATGTCACATCTGCAGACATAAACAAATTATGAATATACAAGCGAGAGCTAATCTACGCATTTTGTACTGTCTCTCACGGAGTTAGAAGTACCAGAATTGCCTCGTTTGATTTCCCTACCTAACGAGATTCAAACAAAATCCATGAAATCTCAACATATTACAAGTGACTGGCAGGCTACGAAAATTAACCTCTAAAATCCGACACAATGTCTGGTAAAGTTTTAATTTAAAAATTGACATAATACAGCTTTGATCCGTTACTTTACTAAATGCCGTATAAACTTTGTCAGACATAATGACGGATAAAATTGGACAGTCGTTTCGAAGCCCAGACAGAGTGCTACGTTTTGGAACCAATACAGTAACATCCTCAGTGAAAGGATCGAAACCTTACAATACAAATAATCAATTTTTATAAACGGGAACGTCAATATCATTAAAATAGAAAAGAAATTTCGGGATAAACCGAATTTCCTGGATCACATAAATGGTCGTGTTATGCATGAATATCACAATACACAAGGACAGCAAGAACAATTTGTTGTCATGTAAAATAAAGAATGTTTGTATTAAATTTACTGAGGTTTTTTTTCTCATTAAAAGCCATTTTCATAGTGAGGAAATAATATTGGAAGGCAAATGCATTGAACAATGTAAGCATACCAGTAGAATAAGGCATTTTAATATCCTCAATAGATACTCCTTCGAAAATTAGTTTTGGGATTAGTGCATCTCGTGCGATTTCATGAATTGCAAAAACGTTTATATCCAAAAGTTAACGCCTGTACTCACCAGTTTGACGTCAATAGAAGTAGCACCGGCATCGAGGGAGTTCTCTATGAGTTCCTTGACGACACTGGTCACTGATGTTATGACTTGAGAACTTCCTATCAGACGCACTGTTGACTGAGGTAACTGATGCAGGGCCATACTCTAAAACGTAACTCTGTAAATGACAAATATAAGATTTCAGTGATTGTCAAGGCAACGCATCAGTTTGGAATAGAAGTGTTTGCTACAATTTATTGGAACTTGATATAAAATACAGTGAAACCCCTCATTTACGACCATTCTTTGGGATCAATTTATTTGGTCGTTAACAGCAGGTTTCTTTAGATGTAAATTATAGTTTTGGTTCTGCAATATTCGCTCACAAATGAGGAGGTAGTCGTAAAACTCGGTGGTCGTAAAATACAGGTTTCACGGTACCTCAATTATTGACAGTTCAGTCATCAATTGCGGATTTGTCTTTAACTTTAATATTGCTTGTACCCATTTTACACCTTGGCATGGTGATGCTGTCATTTACTGAAACACTGTCCATAGTCCTTATCCGGCAGCTCTTAACGCCAACCACTCGTTCACGCAGAGGAGTGGTCAATGCACACTGTGTATGTGATGGCACGGTGTACTGGCAGTGTTTTTTTGTATCAAAATTGAAGAGATACAGTGCACTTAACTCGAACTTTAAGGGAAACTCGAAAAACTTATCGAGTCAAAATTGAATATAAAATATGCCAAAGGGATATTTGAAAAGGTTCGAGTTAAGCCGGAAAACGAGTTATCCGTGTTCGAGTTAAGCGAGGTGCACTGTACTGTTTAGCATCTAACTGTCAACATAATTGTTTAAATTTTGACTTATTTTGAAAGGAATTAGACTATGATTCAACAACTCATAGAGAGTCTAGACTGTAATGACACTGGACTCTTTAATCATGATCAACTGAACTGAAATTGACACTCTATAAAAACTGCGCCCAGGATGTTTTTAGCGTGTGTCAACTACATCTACTCATAAAATCGCAATGTAGATTAGTTTATTGACGTTTACCTTTCAAAAGAATTATTTTCTGCAGCTTATTAACTGAGTATTGTGCAACTTTATCTGAATCTTGTGTAAATCTGCTGTCAATTTTCTGATGACTTTTCCCGCCATCCTCTCAAACCGGAAGTGACGCTGGAGTTCAAGGCCGTTTCACTTTTATGACAGACGTGGACTTAAAATTCGCAAAAAATAACTAATTTCTGCTGTTTACGTGTATTTTGGAGGTGTTCATGGTAATGTTACTAATAAACTGTTTATTAAGAAGTAGGGTACAACATATTAGCGGGTTTTGTTGTAGTTTTAATTGTGTATCGTTCAATGTAATTTGCTATTTTTGTAATGGTTGTTGTCAACTTGACAACACACTGACCCAGAAATAAGAAGGGGTATTTTGAGGGTAACTGAAATACCACAGAGTGCAGATTTATACCAAGGTAGAACACACGTTACAGTTTTGGCTGCCAAGAGATAAATGTATGCTTTTTGCAGAAACTGTCGATGGTCGATGTAGTAGGCTAGTCTCAGCCATTCTTTCACCTCCATTTTTCAGTAGATTACCGTCAGATTCGTGTGGGCGGTGACATAACGAAGTCATTACAGAAAGGAATAATCCTTGTTGAGGAGGAGAAGGAGACAAAACAGTAAAAATGAACGTGGGGACGGCAACGAGTGAGCCCAACCCCAACACATCCTACTTCAACTCCAAGGTATGATGTTTACATGGATTGTTGCAATGACAATGACTGACCGTGTAGATTAAATCTAATCTCAGTAAAACAATCTAGATGCGCAGAAAAGAATCATCCAAACTGTTAACAGGGAATGGGCGTGCAAACAACATGTGGTCTGAAAATGCAGGTTCATTTAAATGCCATGGAAACTATAGTCTTAGTTCTAGTTACAAATAACAGGTGGTCCTAAAACTCGGTGGTCGTAAAATGCAGGTTTCACTGCAGATATCTTAAATACTAGTAATGTGATCTTTGTCCCTACAAAATATTGCACACTGGTCCTAAAAGAAATTCTAAATGAAGATTCTTATCAGATTGTGGATTCATTTTTTGTTGAACTATGTTGGGGTTTATTTTTTCAGGGGATGTGGGTGACATATGGAATCATAGTCGGAATAATACATTATGTGTTTCTCAGCTTACCTTTTCTCAGTGTCGCGATGGCATGGACACTCACCAATGTATTCCACAATACTGTAAGTATTCTTTTGAATATTAAAAAAACAAAAGTATTCTTGCCGTCGTAATATGCAGAGCTACAGAACAACTGTAGTTGAACTGTTTAATCATTCAGCAATGGAGCTTGGAATTTGTTCCAAAATGTTCATATGAATCGAAGGAAGTGTGGCCTACCCCATGTAAGATTAGGGGTTGAGAGGGTAGCAGAGTAGAGATCCCTTGAACCATGATTGTAGTTTTATAGATTGAGCTTCAATTTTGAGAGTACTGTTATACATCTAAAAATTTCAAAATCGCACACATTTGATGCATTTTATTTGCAGAGGTGCATACATTTCTATGAAGATGTGCATTTTGCCTCTCAGAATATCCATTCCACTTATATTTATGAGCAAAAATTGCCACAGAAACTTTGAACAAGTGTGAACATCACCAAAATGTGCATGAATCTCACAAATACATGTCTAGGTGCATCCCTGAAGGTGCCTTTATATATTTGAAAAGCCAACACTAAGAAACTTTTCAGAAGAACCTACTTACACAGAGATTATCGTTATTAATCGAGACCAGCGCGCCAGTGCTCACGCTGTGTACGGAAGGTGAACAAATAGAAACTTAATGAAAAGCAGATTCCATTAACAAATACTGTATTCCCTCTAATTATGGAACCCCCCTCTTTTTCAAGACAAAAATAATTAAAATTTTCTCAGCTGTAATCTAAAAGCAATAGTTTTTCTTCTCATTTAGTGTCATGGGAGGATATTTTCAATAATGTTCTTCATTACATTAGGTTTTATCAGTTGTAAAAGACACAAAATTAGATGTTTGCAACAATCAAAATTACTTTTTTTGGTATTTCTGATTAAGGCACCCCCTCAAAAATTGGTCTTGGCACCCAATGTCATAATTAGAGGGAATATGGTACATGCAACGTAAGCCGTTCATTTGATTAAAAGTCTGCATTCTATGTCACACTTTACACTTATACCAGAATTTATTGAAACCAGTGCACAAGTAACATATATTTATTTGATTGCAGCTAATGTTTTTCATTCTGCACATGGAGAAGGGAACACCGTTTGAAACAAGTGACCAGGGCAAGTCACGATACCTCACCGTGTGGGAACAGCTCGACTACGGCGTCCAGTTCTCAGCATCTAAAAAATTTCTCACTGTTGTTCCTATAGTCTTGTAAGTGTTTTGTCATCTTAAATAATGATTAAGGTTATGGTACAGAAGACTTTCTTAAAGAATATGTAAAAATGCCGTAATTATGTTTTGAACATGTGTGTGTACGACAAATAATCCTGCTTAACTCGAACCCCCAAGGTAAACTCCCAAAAGTTCAAGCTTGGCAGAAGTTCGACTTAAACATTAATTCTACAGTAGAATTTTGAAAGGTTCGAGCTGATACAAAGTGATGTCTGATTTTAGAAATGGTAAGCTGGCATGAATACGGTTTTGATAAGACAAGGCACGAACTCAATTTTCATAAGAAGTTCGTTTAGCAGAACAGATTAATTTGTAAATTTGTAACTTCATTCCAGATTTTTCCTGGCCAGTTTTTACACAAAATATAACCCATCACATTTTACAGTAAGTTAGTTTTTCATTTTGAACCAGTGAAATTTTGTTATCTTGTCATTATAAAATTAATTCGATCAGAAACTTAATAGTCGGGTACAAAGCAAAAGTGTGAAAGAGGTAGCAATCATTTCTGACGGGAATAGTTTTAGTTAGTCATACTACTAACAATTATAAGGCAAAATTTTGTCACGTTACTGACACCCTACCAAACATCTTTTGTCTTCTGTCCTGTGATTTGATAAGGAGGATCTCTCCATAATCAGTATCCTGTTGTGTGATTGCACAAGCCCTTTGGAAGTCTTAGCCAATTATAGAGCAGAATAATAAATTATGTTAATGAGGGCTCAGGGGAGATCATTCGCTGAATGGCAGGTAACCGTCCAAAGGACGGGTACTACCTTATACAAGTTAAAGTTCTTGGTCAATCATTTGACATGATTGCTGCTGTCGGTAAATAACTCGTTCTTCACTTGCAGTTCATTCTGTTTTTAACCTTTTGCAGGCGAATGCACTGTCATTAGTCTTAACAGCACTGCTGCCCAAACTGCCAATGTTCCACGGTGTGCGCATCTTTGGGATAAACAAATATTAAATCGGCAATAACGAACAGGTAACACTGAAAACTGAAGGATTATGTGATGATCAGGTCAGTGGCAGATCCAGAAGATATTAATAGGAAACACATAATGTTGTACAATAGTTAATAATCTCAGTAAACGTGTGTTTCTGTGTGGTTTCTGTGATATGATTGAACCCTGGATCTGTCACTGTTTCATGCATTACAAATGGATATTAAATAAAGCTTCAAGTTAAGGACGGATGTACACATCCAAACCTAAAGAAATTTTTTCATTGAATTAAAATTTCTGCTATTGATCGGAAACGAATAAAAAAAGTAAAAAAAAATAAATTCATGGAAGTAAGACATACAACAAGGGAGAGAGAGTTGTTTTAAACTGTCAATGCAGTGTTGAAAAAATTGTTAATTTACACAGGTCTTCTGCTTAGCTCGAGCAATTTCTGTAACCAACTACCGTAAATTGTCAAATTGTGTCTGCTGCGAATACGGGTTACTTTTTGAGGTCGGCCTCAATTGAGACCACGTGTGAGTAATTTCTGACTCGTCTCATTCTCAGTGCCTGACGAGGAGGACATGCATAGTTTCAAAAAGAAAACGCTGGAACATGCTGTACAGCTGCCTTTTTAGAGTTCTGTTGCAGTGAAATACGATAAACAAAACTTACTTGTCAACAAACCAGCAAAATCTAAAAAAAAACAAAATGGGGGACCATAAAAAGGGCATGAACCACAATTCGGCAGTTTACGGTATTCAACAGTTTGGTTACGGTAGATGTTGGACGCCTTTGTGAGCTTCATACACCTCAAATGTAGTTCGCATTGGCATTTGAGTGAAGTGAAAAGACCAAAAATTTAACTGCACTATTAATATTATTGAGATTGTTCAGGGCACACTGAAATGGGTTTTTTGTAAGTGTGAAATTAACGGTACAAAACTTTGTTAAGACTACCTGTTAATTCTTACCTGTTAATGACGCTGTTTTCACAGAACTTGTAGGTTGGTCTCTTACCTTTTTCAGCTCAATTTAAATTGTATAATATATAACTTTTGATACAGTAGCCTCCCAGGCCTCGACCTTAAAGTCCGTCTTTCTGTCAAAACCGACAAAATTTCACAATGACGGAAAATTTTCAAAAAGTTTAATCAATAAAGCGTGACTAGTGCAAATGGGTAAATGATGGACGACACTGAAATTTTGTTAAGGTCGAGGCCTGGTATGTATTGGGACGTTTAATAGGGACGTTTAGCAGCAGGTAACCTGGTGCGTGACATGGTCAAAAACTCATGTTTTGACCTGAGTTTTGGATGAAAATTTATCCATTTTCTGATACACACTGCCACTTTAATTCAAATTTTTGTAGTACAAATTTCAACATTACAAGACAAATTCTATATGGTGATGATAAAGAAAACTAGTTCTATAATTTTATACTATTTTTAAATACATTTGTGTTGAATTTTCTCATGAAAATAATCAGGTAAGTCAAAACCTCAAATTCCCTATTTTCAGGTTCCTGCCTGACGTGAAAACCTGCAAAAAACCATGTTTTAGGTCACGTCATGCACTACGTAACCTGAAGCTAAACGTCCCGAACTTCAATACTCTACACGTCGCTTGATTCTGTTACGAGCCTGTGAGTCAGTCGTGTTTATAAACGTTTTGACGCATATGTCGACAAGGAAAGATGTAATAGTTTAACGTTGATGTGAATTAAGTGAAAATCAACATATGTGGGAAAATTGTGTAGAGATGACGGTTGGAGATAGGCCTGGCATCTTAACGTATTCGTAGACATATTTAGTCAAGTAATAGGTGTGTAATACCACCTATCGTGATACTTACCACCTAAATGTGTGCGAAAAGACATGAAAATTATTTGCGTTTGTTTATCAGTGATGGAAATATTCCGGTTTAAACAGAAATTGCACCTGTATCAGATTGTGACTTTTTGGTGGTGTTATCGACACTTGGCGCCCGTCCTTTGTTAAATTTACAGGCATCAATCAAATCACAAAAATCTGTCGGTCAATTGAGGTTACACTAATACAAAAATGTCGGCCAATTCTTTGAAGGGACAAATGACCCAACAATTTGATGAAAAGTCTAATAAAAAAGTCTCGGTCAAAATGACTGACACTGTTGATGAAGTGTTGGTCAAACAAGAAAAGTGCCAGCAAAAGACCGATGGCTGACACTCTGGTCGAGTCTAGAATATAGAAAGACATCTTGCCTTTTCTACTTGCACCGCTGGTTTGCACAGAGATTGTTTTGCCGATTCGCAGATTTGCTGATTGTTCACCGTTCAATCCAAGTTCCTTTTACCACCTTGCATCCGAAGAGATTGCAACATGTCAACAGTTGTTTTCATTTCACATCAACGTTAATCTAAACAATCTCCCCTATACTGTACATTATTCTACACTCGTCCCCGGATATATCGATATTTTTGGCGCGAAAAAAATATATTGATATAAGCGATATCGATATAAGCGGGTAGCAGAGTATATTTATATCATGTTTACGGAAATGTGTCACTAAAACACATTATTATGATCACGCAACGGTTGAACATGGTTTAGTCAACGGGAACAAGATTATAAATGTTACATAAGTTTAGTAGTACAGTAGAACCTCTCTTGAACGGCAGTGCAATTTGTTACAAGTGGAATACTGCAAAAGACAGAATGTCACCCAAGACAGGTGTCACTCAAGGCAGTTTCTACTGAATTTAATAATACAATAGAACTTGTCTTGAACAGCAGCGCAATTTGTTAGGACTAGAACAAAATGCAGAATGTTACCCAAGACAGGTGTCGCTCAAGGCAGCTTCTACTGTACCTACATGTATTATTTTAAAATGAAACTTGTAAAAATTACATTTAAGTGTTTACGTTGTGTTTGCAAATAGGGAAGGTGTAATGGTACTGAAATAGGTTTTGGCATGGCGTCAAAGGAATTGCAAAACTAAAATTGTGTAAAAATATTTGCTGGACAAATATTTGTCATCTCTCTTCAGTATTGGTAAAACTCTGTCCATGAGTAGTTGAAATACGTTCCTCTGAAGAAAGCGAGATTAGGAGTTTTCAATCTTCAGGAGATAAACGTTCATATGTAGATCGTGTGGCACTTGTTTTAACTACACACTTCCTCTTGTGAGTATTAAAGTTATCAAATGAAAACAAAAATACCAAGAAAAACGTTTGAAGAAAAATTGCACACAAAGCCGGGTACAGTTGAACTTGTCTTGAGCGGCACCCTACTAGAATGCCGTAAAAGGCAGGAGTGCTGTTCAAGACAGGTAAAATAAACATGGATATTAAGAATTCATGTTTGGGTAAAACTGCCATAAAAAGCAAAATGTCATCCAAGACAGGTGCCTCTCAGGACAGGTTCTACTGTACCCATTTTAAGTGAAACAGTTCAAGAGGTGTTTTATTGTGATGGAAAATATACAGAAAAATCTTCATTTGGACTTTGTTGATTTTGAAATTAGCAGCGAATATAACACTAATGAACTTAAGCCCTATGTTTCATACTGTATGTTGGGGGAATACTTGCGCATTGAGAAACATGTATAAAGCAGCACTGTGGACTTGCCTTTGCACTTGTTTTTGACAGTTAGCAAATTCTTTGTTTATGTAAACTAATTAACAGAACCAACATGGATCGAATAGTAGTATGAAAAGTTTTGGGTGATATGGGACGTTTAATGTCCTGGATCATTTAAAAAATTATATTATTGATCATTTAATTTTTTGAAAAGAGACACCCTCTCAAAAATTTTAACCAAGCACTGGGTACTTCTGCTCAAGTAAATACCGTATCTGTACTCAAACCTTGGGTACGTAACTATGATGCATAAAATTACATACATGTACTTATTTTGTTATTCCACCTTGAGCTAAGCAGGGTAGGGAGATTCTACCGTAGTCATACAGACTTAATCAAAGGTGTCAAAGTAGAAAATCTGTGTGTCATGGATGAAAGGCTTATTTATTTAAGTACAATGTTCATGTAAATTGGTTTCGGATGTATTTCTACACACTTAACATATAAACGGAATTTCCATAATGTAATCAAGACAAAGATATAAATTTATTACATGGTGGCCAAGATGCATTAATACTTTGAATTGCTCATATTATTCAACAGTAATAATATATGTAAACTCGTACATGTATGACGGTATAATAACTTTTGGGATTGCATGATATAAACAAATGGTGCAGATGTCTAAGCATTAAGGTGCAATGTACAATAGTAATATACATATGCACAATGTTAAATAACTATGTGTCGGCAAACCGAGAGCAAAATGTGTGCATATGTACATGTAGTTAATGGTTAAGTTTAAATGTTGATTACAGTCATTTAGATTCGGCGCACAAATGTTTTATGGGTGGTTTTAAACTAGAAGTGTTGTGTCTGTTTTTCAATGAAATGTGCTACAAATGAACTACCTGGTTCAAGTATGAGCACATTAATAACTTATCTTATGGATAAACCACATTTAGCGGCAATGATAAGCCTGCCTTGATACATGTAATAGCGAAATCTAATTTTGATTCACCTATTTTCTGAAATTTGCCATCTACGATACATGAATTTGTAACATGTTGTAAGTTTAACAGGTTCTTTTGTAAGAATTTCATGTTAGATTCCCTCTCCTGAAAAATATAACACCGTCTTGTCTCTAGTTGCACAAGAAATGGACTCTAAGGCCTGGTCATTTGGCTTTCAGTAACAAACAAAACTGTTAGTGTTTTCTGAACAAAAGAGACACATTTAATAAAGATAAGCGTGATATAATGTGTGAAGTGTGATAAAGGTCACAGTGAATCATAACTTTCTGTCACCATGGCAAATATTATCCAGAAAAAATCTTATGTCAATTTCGGGAATTTTAGTGAAAAACAAAAAAACTGATCTTTGAACCGTAATCCAACAAAAAAAAAGCAGTGGCCTTATTCTTTGTTCACAATTTAATTTATCGTTCGAAAACTTCTCTTGAGAGAGTGTATATAGGACTTCCTATTTATCGTCTGTGGAGACGGGACGGTACTGCAGATGTTTTTAGAGTGCACACGCATTCGCGGAATCGATCTCTTCGGGTGTTATGGTCAGTGTGTCTTTTGAGCTCAAAAAATCATATCATTCCAATTACTTTGTACTGACGATGTAAAAAGTATTTGTTTGAAATGTTTAAATATCCAGAACTTACGTTTCTTTGAGACTCATAAAAGAAGCAGGAATTTAAATAGTAGCACAGTGGTGCTCCTTTTGAAAGGACACCATAAATTAGCATTAATACTGCGTGTTTGAAAGGAGTACTCCTTCGAGTGGATGGTTATTTACTGGAATAAGGTAAAATTGACTTGAAGGTAAATTGCCCTTAAATTTTGAGTGTCCTTCCAAGAGGATGCACGTTCAAAAGGAGTCTTATTGTATAAAGGAACGTTTAACCTTTCGAAAGCAAATTGTCTCGAATTAATTTCTATCAGATGTTCTCAAAGCACAAAATAAATCGTGAATTTTTTGTAACAGTAGAACTTAATATAATGTGTAAAAGCGGTTTAACAGGATTTAGTATTGAATTTGTTCGCCTGTGAAAATAAACTATAATGATATTTCGTAGAGTTGAAGGGGTTAAATATTTATGTAAACAAGAAATACGTGTACATAATGTAAATAAAAGTATAGTATATTTAATGAGAAGATTTATCTTTGTTTTCTACTGAGGACAGCTTTAGTCAGACTAAATAAATAACTGGCAACTCTGTGAAGTCATCAGAGGTGTTGCTTAATTTGTGCTCTAATTTGTCTAATTAGATGTAATTGAAATTTACTTGTTTGAGTAAGGATTCTTGGATTTAGTACAAACAGTGTAATATTGGTGATTTGAGTAACGAAAATTGTGGCTTATCTGTAAGCAGTAAAACCCTTGTTTTAAGTTTCCTTGCGGTGGTTCGTCCTCACCATCTATCAAGACAGAATGTCATCACATACGTTAACAAACTATCCAATTGAATAATTGAATGTAAATCAAAAATAGGATATTTCAAAAGGTACGAGTTTCCCGTGTGCGAGTTCCCGTGCACTGTATATTGTCAGTCCTTTCTGAATTACGCAGAATTTCGTGTCTGTAAATTGAGTTTTTTTCCTAATTTAGTTTTTGCCAGTTCTGTCAGATTACTTTAATAATTCCAATTCAAGTGAAAAAAATGCTACACAGTGTAACAAATATTAGTTATCATACATGATTTAATCGTAATTACATAAAACATGACGTACCTTGTATGAATTACAGTATCAACCAAATCTGTCAGATCTGACAGAAACGCAATTAAGAAAACCTCGAATGCTAAATTAAAATTTCCCGAATTACAAGATCGCTTGGACAAAAATTAGAGTACTTACTTTTAATTGAATGCATACCTACATAGGTAAATCTACTTTAGCAATTACACCACACTAAATGTTCAATTCATTGATTAAACACAAAGTAATTTTTTGTCGACTTTTATTTATTCCATATGTTTAACAATTATTCATTTTCAGTATGTAATCAATTTTATTTGTACACGTTTATGTACGCATGTTTGTGCGTACCTGTATAATCCATGGATAACGGAAGACTAGACTCAACGTCAACATTTTGATAATTAGTAATTATTTTTCAATGCCTCAACACATAAAGGGTCATTTTAACTTGTTGGATTACACTTCAGCAACAATGTAGTAATCTCAATACAAAAATATGTACCATTTTCATACTTTGTGCTTTAATTTCTTTTTATTTTCTTTTAAAAACACACTTTGACAAAACTTTGCTCTACCATTTTGTTATAATTACTGCAAGTCTTTATCCAAATTTTGTTTTAAATTACAACGGACGATGCAAACCAACAAATCAAAAAGGAGTTGCCCACATCAGGAAAAATGGTTAAACTGGATCTACAGTAAAATTCTCTCCAAAATAACTTTTAACCTGTTAATCTGTTTCCTCAGGTGCTACTTTAATGTTGCAAGTACATGTAAGTTTAAAATATCAAGACCCTTAAAAAACTCTTACGTACACGATCGATACGATATTCTCGTAACGATTTGCTTTCAGGGTAAATGTCAGTGATTATGATTATGCAATGTAAACAATGTAGATTATTGTATTATGCCTTTCATTCACAGGTTTAAGTTAAATCAGTTAGTTTTATCCACATCAGCAATTGAGTATTTTGCAGGAGTTTTGTGTTGTGGAGAGTTTTCACAGTACAGTAGAACCTGTCTTGAGCGACACTGAACTTTTCCCTCTCAAAAGTGTCGTAAAAGGCAGGGTGTCGCCCAAGACAGGTTCATTTCAACTAGTTTTAACAGCTAGCATCCAAAGGAAAAAGTGTCGTAAAAGGCGGGATGTCGCCCAAGACAGGTGTCGTTCAAGGCAGGTTCTACTGTATTACATTTTAACCGAACAGCCACAGTTATGGAGTGGCTCAGAATCTTGTTTATGCCGCATATGCACTGATATCTGCCCTGTCTCGAATAACTATTTGCCGTCCACAAAATTTGGGGAAAATGTCATCCCCTTGAGACGTAATCTTCGGATGATACATGTATGGAAGATACGGAAAATAAAAGCAGAGTAATAAACCCTCCGGGTTGGGTGACTAATGTACACTACTTTGAATAAAAGTTTTTGAATCTTGGATCTTACATACAATTTTCCAAAGAGAAGGTACTTAATTAAACAAGCACGAACAGCTACTCCGTCGCCCCCCCCCCTTCCCCTCATCAACACATCGATACATACATGTACACACGCACGCACACACATCGCCTCCCACCCACAACATGCACATGCACAACCAGTGGAAAACTTCATTTGATTGTCTTCAAATGACAAAAGCGTGTCCATCGACAGGCTGCGATATTCAGTCAGAGATTTTGCAGACAGCAGGAGGAAAGTCAGTAGTAATACACAAGTAGATAATTTGTATTTATGATTTTTCTTTGCAGATAAACGAGTTGTCACACATCAATGTCCCGGTGATGCTGATGCCGGACGACTTCAAAGCCCACAGTAAAATCAGAGTCGACAACCACCTCTTCAACAAGTAAGTTTATATTGTGCATTATGGAAATTTATATTGCCCGTATTGTAATTATTTCATCATCTGGTAATTTACTCATGGTTGACACAACACAGGGAAAACAGGGAATTTGACAATCAGTTTTTCCAGACAGGGAAAACACAGGGAATTTGGAAAAAACACAGGGAACTTTTTTCAGAACACAGGCAACATCCCCAATAATGAAGTATTTCCTTATGAATTACCTTTTTATTGGCTTACATAACCCAAAAAATTTTCAGCCTCACATTGCTCGTCATGTTTACAAAATTGGACATTTGTCCCATCGACCATAACCATTAATTCAATGTTTCCAGTGCTGCCATGCATATTACACATGTTGCTTGTATCCCCTTATGCTGTATGTGCCCGTGTAAAAAGAAAGCATAAATAAGATCACAAGGAAAATATCGGAAACACAGGGCACAGGGAAAACACAGGGAATTTGATTTCACATGGAGCGTGGCAACCATGTTACTGTTTCTGGGAATTTTTTCAGTGGTCTCAGTCAGTCAGTCCTGTCCGGGAGATAACTTTTCAACTGCTTGACCTAGAAACTTCATTTTTGGTATGGTGTTACATCTTAATAATATCTAGGTCAAGTTTGAGTACGAAGCTCATTGAGTCAAGTTCAAGGTCACATCAACAAAAAATGTTGTCATCTGCCAATATCATGTTTTAATACCTGTGAGCAATACACGAGGCCAAGGTCAAAGTATAGCTCAGGGTCATTTGAAGGTCAAATTGTTGGGTTTTTTTGTGAATTCTTTTATGTTTAATATTTATAATGTTTTAATGACTCTTTGCAAAGTGGATGGTATGGCCTTCGACTGAAAAGCATTCTTGTCAACATTACTTTAAATGACCCTGTCTCTGGTAATAGCCAGTCCAGAGACTGTATACAACAGTCTCTGGCCAGTCTTTTATGACACATTTGGGAGGGAAACGGGAAAAGATCAGTGTTGCAGCCATTTAGTTTAGTCTTTTTGGGACAAGTCTGCTGTGCACGACTATTATCCATGTATGCTTATTTTTACTAGGCGGAATTTTTAAGTATCCTGCTGAGATAACATTCATCGTATTTTCGTGACTTGATTAAATTTAAACACAGTTTCATGGCTTACCGTTACAATTAAGTGATACCCTCCTTTCAGTCCCACACGTATTGGGACATAAAAGATGTGTAATATGACTTCGCTATTGTGAGCTTCCGTGAGGGAATGTGATCGTATTATTAGGTGTTAACTGAGTCAAGTGTCCAAGGACAGAGAAGTGGCTGTGGGGAGGAGGGGGGGGGGGCAGGATGAGGAGATGGAAGCTGTTAAAAACCAGTGCAACACGTTAAAAATAGACGTCATAACCGTATTCAGTGGCGTCAGTCTCATCTCAAAGGAGCATCCCTTTTCACACCTATTGCCTGTGTTTATTTCGAAAACATGGTTTCAATATTTAGGTTCATTTATGAGTACTTCGACAGGGAGACAGGCAGGCACATATGCGTGCATGGGAGCGCGCGCGCGCGCATACACACACACACACACATACACACAGAGTATTGGAACAATGTAGGCACAGATTTAAATGTAAATGTATGCAGAGAGCGAAGCGGGAGATGGATAGCTCTGTGCTGCAGCATGTTTACAGATCCGTGCACCCATGGAGCTGCTTCTGCCATTGAGTTGAGGGGTAAAACAATGCTACCACTACAC
>JBCAUI010238082.1:0-16373 GCA_038406195.1 Haplosyllis anthogorgicola
GGCTAGTTTTCAGGTGGACTACCACATAGTCTTATCGAATTTCATTCGATAGACAATAAAACTTCAAGTTGAATGAAAATGTCACAGTTGAATGCATGGGGAGGTTAAGGAGATAAAGGGAGTTAATGGAGGGCTGGCTTGCGGCAAAGGCCTTGAGGAGTCCCTTAACTCCCAAGCCAGGCCTTCCTTGGAAGTTTCCCTGGGCATTCAACTGTGACGTTTGATTGCATTGATCTGTCCCTGGATGGAAAACGAGGTACATAGTTGGTCCAGGTGCATAATTGAGATTGTTACAATGTGTCAGTTGTGCATTTGTACTTGTAATGGGCTAAAGGGTACATAGAATGTATGGAAGTCATTCATTTAAGGTGTCGCCACGGACCAATATTTGCAGTTTGGCAACCATATTTGTGTTTCTTCATGGTCACTTATTTGGGATTTGATCTTAGATACTGTATTTGTATGTGATATTGTAACCTATATTGTCGTAGTTTTGATAATGCCAAATGAGCTCAGGTCCATCTGGACCTATTTTAATTACTTTTAGATTACTTACTTTGCTCTCTCGACAACAGTATTTTTACTTAAATTTCAATCTCAAATTTTCTGTGGACCGAGATCCATTTCCAGTGTCAAATTTTCTGTGGACTGAGGTCTATTTGAAGTTTCTGCTCATTGTGAGAATACGTTCTACTGGAGTGTTAGCAGGTAGCCAGCCACACTTCTCACATACTTTTATCAAGCATTAATGAGTAGGCACCAGTGGGACGTGAACCCACAACATTTGGATTGTCAGACAGATGTCACCGAAAACTCTGCCGAGGCTGGCTCTAATCACATTGTCTTTAATTTGTCGTTAGATGAAAGTTTCAAGACGCCTGTATCAGCACCAACTACGTCAGGAGTTAGTAGCAGCAGTACCACAACCCCGACGACACAACCGCAGCTCAAGAGATCATCAACAAGTGAGGCCGAAGATGCAAGACGGGAAACTCCTGTTGATCCTCAATTTCTTGCGGACGTAGAAACTAAACTTCAGGTAATAGTAGGGTAATCGGGCAGAGATAACATCGTAAATATATATCTGGAAAAAGCTTTGTAATAAAAAGCCAATCCAATTTGATTTACATGTACATGTATTTTTCCGAAGATGTTTTGATAGTTTACGTGGCAGTATGCTCCGAAAATTAATAAGTTTGCCGAAATTTACATATTTGAGCTGTGAGTACTCAAGCTTAAACAAAGATTCCAACACTGCCCATGTGTGCTGAAAATGATCTAAATTTGGCAGAATATTGTCTGATGGCATCATTTGTGTACAAATTTGTGCTATTATCAAACTTGACGATTTTTTGTTTCAGTATCATCTAAGTGATGTCACACTGGATCTTCCAATTGATTCCAAACAAGCCTGTTCAGCCATAGAAAAGTTACTCAACAAAACCGTGCCACTTTCAGCCATAGAGGACCTCTTACAAAAATTTGTAGCTCAGCAATTAATTGAGTAAGTTATCTCTCAATCGAAGCAATTGTTCCAAAGAACTGTGGTCAATATCTGTGTCAAGTCCATCGAATGCTGGATTACTTTCTCACCACTTTAAAGTCGAAAATTCATATATTTTCTCCATTTGGATTTTGAACCATATGAATCACATCCATGAATGCATAACATTTTAGTAAAAACAAACAGTAGTTGTTCTGATTACCAATCATGCACATCGTTTTTATTACAGGATAGAACAAAAGTCCGGCAAATTATTGATTACAAGTGCAGATCATTCCAGGGTAAGATGTGAAGAATTTGATTCATTCGTATTTTCGAGTATTGTTGAAGGTTTAGGAGTGCCATAATGCATTATGATGAATTGTAGTTGTCTGCAGTGAGCGGCGATGCTGATGAAGTAGCAGGAGACGAACCTTCTACAAAACGAAGGAAAACAGAGTAAGTTTGAAACTTAGCCTATTTTTAAATAGCTGGGTTTTTTTTAATTAGTTATGCATGGCAAGTTATTTGCACGTTTTAGCCAGGAACTCACCCAGCCTTGTGAGCAATCTCTCAAGTGAGGGTTCCAATTCTACATCTTGGTAACTTGATTTACTGAGAAACAGTCAAACACCTTTAGCTTTGCCCTCGCAAACAAACTGCATGCTAACCACAGTGACTCAGGGTTTACAATTTAGCATATGATTCATATGTACACTGAACGCAAATAATCCTTGTAATTAAGAATATTTTTCCGAAGTGTGCCAAGGGGAATCCTCTCACATGTTGGGGATGCTCCGGGCGCTAACAGAGTGAGTTGATGGGGCAAGGTGGAAAATTTGCGCATTTTACCTCTGGGTACCAGAGGGTTAGGTCTAGTCGACAGAAACATGACATGTTGGCAAGTTATCTGATGTAATCAAGTAACTTGTACCTGTTCTTATCTTTGTTCCCAATTGTTTGGCATGTTACACACATCCTTAGATAAACCATGTTTAATCAGCACATCTAGGTTCAAATAATATATTAAGTTAAACTTTTCAATACAGATGTCCAACCAAGTAACCAAGTATTTTAATAATGATTCGAGTACAGCGGTGTGTATTCATTAAACATTTATAAATGTGTGTAAGTGAGAATGCAAATTTGTTTTGTAAAACGCAGGGAAGGTACCACAGAACTCAAACCTACGAACAGACAACCAAGACAACGCCAGAATAAACAAGCAGAGGCCAATGCGAACAAGGCAGAAACACTGGAGCTCGAGGTCAATAGCTAAAATTATATCGTAAAAATGTTAAAATAGAACAAAACTATTCACAGATTGATGATTATATACCGCAGTAAAATAAATGTAAACACATTCAGTGATAAAATATACTTGCAATAAGTAATAATTTAACTTTTATATTTGTAGAACTTGCTGTCTATGGAATCGGCCAAAGAAAAGGAGAACAAAAAATTAAATGATGAAATTTTACAGTTACTAAGTCAGCCCACGGCAAAGGTAGGTGATTCATTGAATAGGTATGAAATAAAAGAAATTGTGGAAAGGAGAAATGGAAAGAGGGCTTCTTATTTTAGTTTTTATGGACCAAGGTCCATTAAATAACCGCTTTATTACGTATATCCTTACTGGAAAGAAATGTGTAGTCAGTTATTCAAGATGGATGGTATATTTCCTTATTTCAGGAGCAGTCTTTGGTCGAGAAGTTCCGATCTCAAGGTGGCGCACAGCTCAAGGAGTTTTGTCAGTTCGGTACGACAGAAGAATGCATGAAAACTAACGGAACAAACAAACCATGCGACAGACTGCACTTCAAAAAGATCATACACAAACACACAGATGGTACGTATAATCATCATAGGTGGATAAAAATTCGCCTATAATATATTTAATATAGATATGTAGCATCTACTATTGCAATAATTTCCAAAAAAATTACACACAAATATGATATTATGTGTAATACCATTAAAATAGATATGGGGACATCTACTATGGTAACTGTAACAATATCGTTTACAAACCTCATCTAGAGAGAAATGATAAAGCCAGACAAGATGGTTAGCTGTATGTCAAGTTGGTAGCCCTCTACACACTTTTACTGGTGTGACACCATAAGGTGTAAGACAGTGAAAAATCTTGATCAAAATGTATACATGTACAGCATGAGAACATTTGGGTCCTTTCAAAGCTGCTGCATTTATTGTCTGCACACCCATATGTAAAAGGAATCGCCGTATGTACTGCCAAACGTTCAGATATGATGTGACAAATAGTTTTTGTGGTAGCATTCGTTATTTTGATTGATTTATAATTTCAGAATCGCTGGGAGATTGTTCGTTCTTGAACACTTGTTATCACATGGACACCTGTAAATACGTACACTACACAATAGACTACCCAGAAAGTATGCAGCGCCCTAAACTCGACATAAAAGCTGCTGGAAAACACGATGATGGTACAACCACGCTGTTCCCACCGCAGGTATAGTAGAACTAATATCAGTCTCTTTTGTACAAGTTGAATTGTCAGTGTTACTCGCCTCAAAATCAATTGAGTAACTACTCACAATGAGTTATTAGAATATATAAAATTCAGCATACAGTTGCCATACTTTGTTTCAATGTTTCCATGGAAAGAGATCACATTCACATGGAGTAACCACGTAGTTTAGTAAGCGAGTGAAAAAGGTATCATGGCTGAATGAATTGTCTTGTGCCTGTTCCTGTGCTTGTCCCAGCTTCTTGTGTTAAGACTGCAGCTGCTTGAATCGACAAATACGAAGTCCATAGTATCAGTGGCTCCAGCAAAAAGTTTGATAAATACACTGTATGCAGTGTAAAATTGAATGTTTAATTCAAACATAAGCATGTCTTCTCATAGTGGGTGCAGTGTGATCTACGTAAGCTGGATATGGCCGTGTTGGGAAAGTTTGCGGTGATAATGGCTGATCCGCCGTGGGATATTCACATGGAGCTTCCTTACGGTAGGAAAACCTGGCAAAACTCAGAATTTAGAGAAAATAAACCCAATAAAACATTATGCTTATAATGACTGAACATTTTGGTCCCATTATAACAAGGTCAAAATGGCTGTGCACTAATTGGAATTCAGTGCAGTGAGTTGAAGTTACATATTTTGTATTTCGACAGGTACAATGAGCGATGATGAGATGAGGAAATTAAGTGTTCCACAACTCCAGGATGATGGTTATATATTTCTATGGGTCACAGGCCGGTACATTCATATTTATTTATTTATTTATTTAGATTGGGAATCAGTTGCAACAATAAACGCTTAATATTCTATATTCAATATTGTGCATCTGAAAGTGTCATCGGAAAGACATTTTAATGACAAGAAAGAAGATGGTTTTAGAAGCTGGCTTACATGATCCACAAATCTGAAAAAAAATTAAACCAGAAAAAGTTTTAAAAAAAAATAGATAAAGAAAAAAGGAAGAAGTATTTGTTGGAAAATATTGGCACGTTGCAGATCCTGACGAATTTTATAATGCAGGTTATAATTAGATTTATTCATTTGTCATGGCATGATCACCGGTTTGCGACATTTCATTTAGTGGCATTTTATGCAAATTGTAACTTAATTTCTACCGCATCTTTGCCATGGTAGAGCTATGGAGTTGGGGCGAGAGTGTTTGAAGCTCTGGGGCTATGATCGGATAGATGAACTTATCTGGGTGAAAACAAACCAGTTGCAGCGTATTATCCGAACAGGCCGAACGGGACATTGGCTCAACCACGGAAAGGAACATTGTCTGGTATGTAGAATATACTTGGAAACGTTAGCACTTGCAGCATACGTTTATAACCTGTAACACGTATGGAGTTACATTCTAATCCCACATCTATAGTGTTAGCCTCGTTGGCTTCACATTACACAGTTAACATAAGAGTGTTAAGGACGGTACATTTAGGTTTGTGAAAACGTGCTGTTGTACATGGATATTTCAAGAAATATTTCAAATAATTTGCTAACTGGGACACATGCTGTAAATTTGCTACAAATGAACTTGTCCATTTCAAATTTATGTTTAATTTTGACTTGAATGAGCATAAGCTGGACAGGCATAATTTTGACAGGCATAATTTTTGGAAATACTTTTAAAGAAATTAATAAAATATACGTAAAATTTACTAATAAAATTTGATGTTTAGATTGGACGGAAGGGGAATCCGAAGAATATGAACAGAGGCTTAGACTGTGATGTTCTTGTAGCTGAGGTAAGATGAAATACCACCATTTTGTCAATGGTGGAAGCAGTGGCCTTTTGCCATAAACATGCATCTGGTCGGATGATTCTAGTGTACGGCCTTGCTGAATTCCCGCACAATTTATAAGAAGGCATTTAATGGCCCCCTTTTTCGAAACAGTCGGGTTGGTTTTGAAAACGTTACTATAAATGTTTTTGAACACTGGGAGCCCATTGGGCACGTGTTTTTTGTAATCCTAGAATCATCACTGCACCTGCTGTTTTAATGGTTTACCCACAGCTTACTTGTAATGCAAAAGTAAACACTGACCATCATTTCACTGTTAAGTTTTAATGAATTACATCTAAACATTTGAAATATTTTTAAAGGATTTCGTAGATTAATAGTTATGGGTGATATTATTCAGGTTCGGGCAACAAGTCATAAACCAGATGAAGTGTATGGAATGATAGAGCGACTCTCCCCAGGCACCAGAAAAATAGAACTGTTCGGTAGACCTCATAATGTCCAGCCTAACTGGTGAGTAGTCGCTATATTTTCAGTATCAAAGGTTTTTTATGTCGAAATTGGTAATATAACATGTAACACTTATTTTAATTTAATTGAATTACTATCGACTGCGATCTTCTTTCCAGGGTAACGCTAGGAAATCAGTTGGACGGTGTTAAGTTATTAGAACCTGATGTTGTACGAGCGTTTAAAAAACGTTATCCGAATGGATTTAATCCAGAAGGATTCAATCCTTGACCCGCAAGCAAAAGATGTGGATGACATTAATAAAAGGAATGACACGTCATAGAACCTGTGAAAACGGTCAAATGAATTCTAGGAGAGAATATGGATAACCCATTTGTTAGCTATTCATAGACAACAGTCCAGTGATTCGCGCTAGAAACTGTTTTAAGTGAGAGCAGCGCGAACACAATGAATACCCGTGTGATGGATTCCTGTCATCCGTGTGATGGATTTCTGTCATGTACAAACGGACAAACAGCAAGTGGATCTGGACGGTGTGTTGTACTGTACTTGGAAAAATAAACTCAAAAATTGCCAGTTCGGTTTGAAAAGGCAAAACGTAAAGGAGAACAAACGAGAAATACTACAATTATTAATGCGGATTTTTTATTTACGGATGTAAATTGTATAATAAACTGTACATATTATATTAAATAAATGTATAAAATGTCTTTCATAAATATGATCTTCATTGTAGTACACGACAGACCATATTTACCCGAAATGAGGCACCCGGTGCCAAGATGAAATTTTGGCAGGATGTCTTTTAAAACAAAAATTAAAAACACAATTTCATATGTGTTAAGACAAAAAAGCAAATTTAATCTGTTAACTTTTTGATAAGATTACATTTCTCGCCAGAATTAAAGACACGCCGTCTCATAAAAGAGGGATGCCTCATTTCGGGTTAATTACGGTACAGTAAGACCCCTCATTTACGGCCACCTTTTTTGCCCATTAAATTTGACCGTATACTAGGAGCGGCTGTAAAAGAGGACAGTCCGACAGCACATTGTTACAATTTTGAAGAAAATATTTGGAGCCAACATGACCGTAAACCAGGAGTGGTCGTAAATAAGGTTGGCCGTAAATGAGTTTTACTGCACTTACATAGCCTTTATACAATAATAAAGAAATTACACACAATTGCACACCGAATAAACCACAGAGCAGTATGACAAATGTTTTTCGAAATTTGTTTTGCCAAAAGACTGGCAAATTTGACAACACAGGCAGGTGAATGTACTAGTTAGCAAACTAAAATTGGTTACTTAAATATTAGATCTAGCTTTCTTTAGTAACCAGCCTAAAAGTAGTCCTGTTTTGGGGCATTAAAACTTAGCATTTTACTAATTATAGTGTAAGAGTGTCTGCCTATTTGGGCAAATTTGCCTAAATTTTTGGGCAAAAGAATTTCAAAAAAATCTTAAACATCGAGTTTCACAAGAGAAAAAACCTCAACAATAAATACTTATTCGGGCAGCGAACATGTGTCATTTATCATTAAATTGGACATATCTGGTGAACAACAAACGGATCTCAACTACCAGTACATTGTGATACAAAAGGACATCCTAAACTCGCATATGTCTGCGATAATTATGCACCCGATTTTTATACATTAATGTGTTGTACAAGTACAGTAGGACTTGTCTTGAGCGACACCTGCCTTGAACGACATCATGTCTCTTTAAGACACTTTTCACTGCGTAGAAGGTTGTTAAAAAATTTTTAATGACCCGGTCTTTGGCGACAGCCTTTGGAGGGAAAAGTTCCATGTCACTCAAGACAAGTTCTACTGTGGAATAAAATTCGGGAAAACTTTTCTAAAAGTAGCTGTTAAGTTGTAGGCAACTTGTACCACACAGTGGCGGGGAGATTATGCTAGTATACTAAAAGGAATAAAATTAAGCAACACATTAAGCATAGTGAACTGTGAGTGTCAATTTCATGTGTTTAGATTAACCCATTGGTGGATCCAAGATTTTGAACAAATGGAATGGGACATAGCCCGAAAGTGAGAATTTTTTGGAGGGAGGGGGAGGGTTCATGAATGAACAGCTCAAATTTTCTTCATTTTAATGGGTATTTTTTCTGATATTTTACCATTTTAACGGTCCGTCCTACGGAAACTCCTGGATCCGTCACTGGCTTAACCTATAAACTGTTAACATTTACACGGCTGTGTCTCCATAACTATTTAACCGGTTAAACAATGCTGGGAAGTTTTCATTGTATTCGTCAGGATATTGACCATCACGAAGCTTCCCTAGCGGAGTTCGTGGCATGGCGTAAACGAGTTTCTTTCGAAATAGTTCCATATCGTTCACCTCAATATAAGTGCGAGTCTTTGCGTATGTCTGCATGTGATCAGGAAGGTCGCCAATGTTGATATCTTGTGTCATGAGTAGAATGATGAACCTGTAACGACCTTCAACAACCTCCCGATGAGCTTGCATAAATTCTTCCTTACACCAAGGGGAATTGAGGTAATTCCTACAAGCAAATGAGTTGCTGGGTTAAAGTATTTGTGTACATGTGTGTATATAGCTACAAGTTCAGCAATTAAATTGACAATTGTGTACAGTAGAACTCCTCATTTATGGCCACCCTTCTTTACGGCCACTCCAGCTTGACGGTCATGTTGGCCCCAAATATTTTCTCAATGTGCAGTCCTCTTTTACAGTCGCTCGTAGTATACGGCCAAATTTAATGGGCAAAAAGGCGGCCGTAAATGAGGAGTTTTTCTGTACATGTAAATATTTTTGTTTTCACTGCAATTGTCAAATATGTTTCATACTAAAAATATTGAAAATTAACTGCAAATAGAAAAGAAATAATCTTGTATTTCTTTTAAATTTACGTGTACTTACCTTGTAACCACAGATATTAATCTTCGACTGTGTTTAATGGCCGTTTCGATATTCCTCTGTATCGTAAACCCAGGAACAAAGTCTCGTGGATGAATACACACACTGTACCCAAGTTCTTCCGATTCAAGGTATCTTACAATTTCTGCCAAAACCCATTTATGATCCTTTACACTACAAAAAGAGAAAGTTTAAGCACTGAATGCTCTTTAATTAAAGACATTTTAAATTACACGTCTAATTCAGTGGCTACTGGCATCATCAGACGTTAGAGTGCAAGGAAGTGTCAAAGGATTAGACTTCGGTTAAAGTTACCACCAGGAGTGCTGCAGTCTAAAGACTGCAGTTAGAGTTAATGCCAGGGGCACTGCAGGCTTCCCACCTCACACCTGCACCTGCAGTCATGTGACAGTCTACAGACTATCCTATTGGTTAATTAGAGTTATGCATTAGCATCATTAGTAGCCATCTTTGTTAGTTCAACTTGCACCTTACTTGAGACTACATGTATTTTGTAACAGAGTTAATAAATAATATCCGAAGTCTAGAAACTCTCGTTCTAGTCTTTTTACAGGAAGGTTTTCCTGTGTTACGATTTACGAACAAAAGTTCGATTTTAAATCCCACAATAGTACATGTACATGTACTTGTTATGCACGTAGCAGGATCGAGTATCAAATTAAGCCGCAAGTATTAATAAAAGGTACTTACTTGAAGTTAATAAAGGCATCATAATCCATTCCGTCCTCGTTTATTAACGCTTCGTTTTTATCTTTGATCAAAATACCAAATTTAAGAAACATCCAGAACTTAATGGCATCCCAGTTTCTTGTTGCTATGACCACGAGCATCACAAACGATAACGCTACTCCGACTATCACTGAAATGTTCAAAAATAAGCATAAACTCATTGTTGGGTCAGTTTAGGACACAAATTTGGAAAATTCAAATAGTTTCTTAGAGTGTGTTTCAAAGTTTCTTTGAATAGAATATTAATCAACTATGACAAATTCTATCATTTGGCTGCATGGCTCTTGCTAAAAACCATTAATGGCCTCATCACTTATAAAAAATTCTTGTGTTATTTAATGGAATAATTACCACATTCAACATGCATTATATAAGAACAAGTCTAGACTGAAAAATTCTCGAATTAATTATATATTTTGTGTCTTAAACTCTTGTTCAGAGTTTATTTATCTTAAAATCGGAGTCCAGTAAGTACACACTGAATGATGCTCAGCCTCCTTACCTAGAGTTTTCCACAAACTCGAAGAGTTGACTGTCAAAGGAATGCATCCGAGTCTCGTTTCGTTGACATGGATCACCTGGATGGTCTTGTTCTCATTTGCCAGATGACACTTGACATCATGATAGTCTCTAAATATCATACTGTTGTTTGAGACCCAGTCCCGCATCCAGATATTTTCACAGAGACATTTGAAGGGATTGTTTGAAATCTTAAGATCTTTGAGAGATGTGAGATTTTTGATATTTTCGGGAAGAGTTGTGAGCTTATTGTTCGAAATATCAAGGGACGTCAATTTCTCGCTTCTGATAAAAATGTCCAGAAATTCAGGTGTAATATTTTCAATATTACTCCCATGGAGAACAAATTTGGATACATGCTTCAAGCAGGAAAGGTTGACATATTCATTACTGAGAGAAGAAAGGTTATTTCCCGATAGAATTAACCAATCTGTGATGGTTGGCAATAGGGAAGGTATTTGGGTCAGGGTTTTGAATGAACAATTAGCCACAAATGGCCGTGAGGTCACAAGGGTATTTGAAAAACAGTTGCATTCAGCTTCCTCAATACATGATTTTGGATAATCCTCTGAAAATAAAAAAAACGAAAAGAAGGAGAAAAGGTTTTAGTTATTTTCAAGATTGTCATCCATACAGTTGTACTGATGGCGTCAACTACTGTTAAAAAATGTTTAATTGCGTGTATTTTGGAGTTCAATCATAAATATTTTAAAAATTGCAGTTGTGATTGTCATTCCCAGATAAATCCTTTAGGGATCTCGGGGCCAGATGTTCAAAGGACTGAAACAAGCAAGTCATGCATGAGACCAGTAATGTTTTACGTCACTTTCTAAATTCTACCCGAAACTGTCAAGATAAAGTGCAGTGGTGTCTTACCTGGTTGACTGTCTGTCGCAGTTACATTAATAGCACAGATGGACGGCTGCGTAAGACTGGAGTGCGTTGGTACCTCCACGTGAACAGAACTTATATCATCTGCTACTACAGTGCAATTTCGACTGTTTTCCCCAGTTTGCATGATATGTACGCTTGTTATTGTGAGGCGGCAATCGTCCCTGACAGCTATTGCACTGAAATTGCTAGTGAATGATTCATTTATGTACGTATTTGTTATTTCTGCTACAGAGTTTCCAGCTACCATGATACTCGTTCCATTTCCTTTGGCAATGTTGTCTTTCAGCTGTAAGACTTGAGTTGACAACTCAGACTTGAAAATGATAACTATGAATCCACCAGTCAGTGCATTTGTTTGGGTGTCCCGAACACGGGCTGGGTCATGAATTGTGGTCCAGGGCATTTGATAAAACAGCTCGGGCCTCGGCAATTTCTGGCCCTGAATATTTCCAGCAGTATTTCCAATGCCTTCACTGTTGTGAATTTCTATATTTGATGATTGGCTCGCCCATATTGCCCCACCACTTGATCCAGCTTGGTTATATCTGAACTTAATTTTGTGTGCCATTACTTCACATTTTTCCATAAATATCCCACCACCATGTAAATCAGCAATGTTGCTATCTAAGTTTCCACTTTTAAGGTTAATTTTACTTTCTCTACAGCTTATCGCACCTCCTGACTCTGTAGCATTATTAAATGATATTTTGATCTTCTCTAGGCTTATTTCACCAGAATCAACAGCCAATCCGGCCCCTGATTTAGACACACTAGATGCTATCGAAACATTTCCTGCGAATAAAAAGCTAGCTCCTTTTATGTACAAAGCTCCACCACTAGAATTGGAGATTGAATTCTTAATGGCTGAATCGACAATTTTCAATCTACTGCGTGATAGCACTGACATAGTACCACCATTTTCATAACTCCAACATTCATAAAATGTGCAATTCTCAATGGTCACATTTCCTATATCTACAGCAAGAATAGAACCCCCAAAACCATTGGCAACTAATTCTCTTGCAAATGTACATGATGTGACTACAACATCACTGGTATGTGCAACTACGGACCCCCCACCATTGTCGGCATGGTTTGATTCAAAATTTGAATTCACCATTGATAGGAGACCTCCTCCTTTAACATACAAGGCACCACCGCTACCTGAAGCTTGATTGGCTGTAAAGTGACATCCGACAAACTCTGCTTTTCCATGTTTGAGCATAATTGCTCCACCATCGTGCTCATGACCAGTACCTGAATTATTTAAACTTTTTTCAACAAAAGATCCAGAATTAAAATGAGTCGTTCAAGTACTAAGGAATGCATTAGTAAGGCAAGTTAAGAACAGAGGATTATTCACATTAGGTACAACAGAAACATTTTTGTTCTTGTGAACACTTTTTTAAGATTACTAAAGTAACGGTACAGGAAATTCCCTTTAAAAGTCAGATGAATATATAGTGAAGTTTGGCACCGTGACTAAATATTAAAATCTTTTGAGCTTCCTTTTATGAGCAGCAGCTTCTAAAACATTGTCTTATCATTTTTACTTTTGTGAAGTGGCTTCCTTAGAATTTTTGTGAAGTGACTTCAATGTTTTTATTTTGTTTACCACCCTTCATATCTTACATTGTATTTAAGGGCAATATAACAATGGATCTGCATTTGGTTTTCATTTTAATGGTAGAAATTCAGATTTTCCAAAACGAATTACATTATTTATAATCTATCATAAATACCCTGTGGTACATTGTGAATATCATTTTACAATATACGAGGGATGACCTGTCATTGCACAGAGCCTCATACCATATTTACCAAGAACTGTCTTAGTCTTTACTTGTACTTAACTTGTACACTGGTCCAAAAAACTGTAATGGCTGCCCGGTATGATGCCAAACCTCAGTGCACACTCACTGATGAATTCCCGTTTCAAGGTTCAAGGTTCTTCCGGTAATTCCTTGTAGAATTCACGTGAAATTTCTTACAATGACCAGATTTGTATTGTGGTAATAAATATATAGATTTCTTTCTCCAAAGCTTCAGTTTGGACAACAAAGAATACATTTAATTTGGGTGACGATACTAATACTATGGTTATAATAGTGGACGAGAAAGTGTCTACTATTGTACATAATCTACGTGCTGCGTCGATTGCTTTTGGTGATAGGTGTACACTCTCTGCATTTAGTGTACACTTTTTAACAAAAGAAATCGACCCAGATGTAAATTATTCTCAAAGAATACCCGAATAACAGTTGCTATCTTCAGGGAATGACTCAGCCCTGTTTTCAGAGAAGTTCGAATGCATGACACTTGTTTGGCTGTTATCTGTAATAGTTATTGCTCCTCCTGAATATAATGAAAAATAGTGGAAAAGATGAAAGAACAATTCAAATGTGTACATGTGTATTCATTATTTTTAAACATGTCACCACAGGACGCCGCACTTTTCAGGCAAGTTATTATTATTCTAGTAATGAATTACTAAGGTTGAAATCGTTTTTATTTCTATTTGGTAGCTTGATATAAGCGAGCGAGCCATTTACGGAAATGAAGACGATATCATTCTTCAACACTATATAACAATAGATGCTTTACTTATAAATGTGATCAAAATGGTATTAAGTTGCCTCCATGAAAATGTTATCAAGCTTGGGATAATAGATAGAGTGTGAACTTACCAGTGTCCGATGCAGAGTTTCTAACAAACAAACCATCAGTATCATTGTATGTACTATGATCCATTACAAACACAACTCCACCTTCTTCCGAGGCTGTATTTTGTCTGAATGTACAATTTTGCGTTGCCAGGTGACATTGGCTCTCGAGGAAAATCACCCCTCCACTAGACCCGAGAGCCTTATTTCCAACAAATATAGAATCATTAATGTTTATGCTGCTGTTTAGAAAGGCAAAGAATACTCCTCCGTTAATGGTACATGCATTATTTTCGAATACAGTGTCAGAAACCTGCAGACGGCTAATATGTGTCAAAAAGAAAGTTCCAGCCTTGTTAGAAGCATTGTTGTTTTTAAAAAATGAATTATCTATTGTTACAGATGATGCATCAATATATCCTATTCCACCATTAGCAGCAGAATTGCCTTCAAAGACTGTATTGTTACCAACTCGTAGAACACTGTCCCCCTGTGTCCACATGACACCAGCTTTGTCAGCGGCAGTGTTACCAAAAATAGAACAGTTAGAAATTATCACATTTGATTCTTCAATAAATAAGGCTCCAGAACCTTTGGATGCACTATTATTCGTGAAGTTACAGCTGTCGAAGGTCGCAGATGATGACCCAAGAATGTGTCCTATCCCACCTTCAGCAGCAGCATTGCCTTCAAAATCTGTATTGTCACAAACCTGAAGAGTACTGTTTCTTTGGATCCTCATAACACCAGCTTTGTTAGATGCAGTGTTACCAACAATAGAACAGTTAGAAATCGTCATGTTAGAGTCCCAAATCTCTAAGGCTCCAACAGCTTCGGATGCTGTGTTGTCGATCCAATAGCAACTGGTAAATGTTGCAGAAGATGACACAATTATGCCTATTCCACCGTAAGGAGCTGAATTGCCCTGGAAAGTTGTACCGTTATCAATGCTAAGAATACTGTGATGAGCGAACAAAACGGCGAAGTAATCGGATGCAGTGTTACCGACAATAGAACAGTTAGAAATCGTCACGTTAGAGTCAACAATCCCCAAGGCTCCGCCAACTATGGATGCTGTGTTGTTGATCCAATAGCAACTGGTAAATGTTGCAGAAGATGACATAATTCTGCCTATTCCATTGAAAGGAGCTGAATTGCCCTGGAAAGTTGTACCGTTATCAATGCTAAGAATACTGCGATTAGCCCACAAAACGGCGTCGTGCTTGGACGCAGTGTTACCGACAATAGAACAGTTAGAAATCGTCACGTTAGAGTCCCAAATCTCTAAGGCTCCAACAGCTTCGGATGCAGTGTTGTCGATCCAATAGCAACTGGTGAATGTTGCAGATGAATTATCAATTCTGCCTATTCCACCGATTTGAGCTGAATTGCCCTGGAAAGTTGTACCGTTATCAATGCTAAGAATACTGCGATCAGCCCACAAAACGGCGTCGTGCTCGGCAGTGTTACCGACAATAGTACAGTTAGAAATTGTCACGTTAGAGTCAAGAATCATTAAGGCTCCAACATCTTCGGATGCTGTGTTGTTGATCCAATAGCAACTGGTGAATGCTGCAGATGAATTATCAATTCTGCCTATTCCACCGTAAAGAGCTGAATTGCCCTGGAAAGTTGTACCGTTATCAACGCTAAGAATACTGTGATGAGCGAACAAAACGGCGGAGTAACGGGACGCAGTGTTACCGACAATAGAACAGTTAGAAATCGTCACATTTGTCTCTTCTACCAATAAGACACCACTTATATTGGACGCCTTATTATTAATCAATAAAGAACTGTCCAATGTCACAGATAATGCATTTATGAATCCTACTCCACCGACAGTTGCAGAATTGTCTTGAAAAATAGTATTGTTACTGAATAGAAGAACACTACTGGAAGACACAAGATGAGAATTTCTGCTTCCATTACCATCTTCAGAACCAGTATTGACACCCAGTGTTCCACGTACCACACCGCCTTTAGCTGCAAAGTTTAACAAGAAGGAACTCCTTGTAACCATCATAGTGCAGCCTGCTAGCAACAAAGCTCCCCCAAACGGAGCACCGTTATGCTCAAATTTGGTGTCAGAAATGTTCAAATAGCTAAACTGAGCTCTAATTGCTCCACCAGACCAACGAACATTGGGAGCATTTAACAAGTCTACGTAAGAAACATCATCGTAACCATTAAAACGATTATACGAGGAGTTAGAGAAAGGCATGCGGGATTCCTTATCCGGAACATGAATTCTTTCTGCCCATGTTGGCAAAGGTAGTTGGTAAAGGACTAGGTTATCTGTTACATTCGACCGCCATATGTGAACAGTACAGTTTGAAGCCCACACAGCTGCACCCCCAGGTTCTACTAGTCCTTGGGCAATGTTTTCTCGTAGAGTAACGTTTGATAGGGACATACCTCCTGACACACAGTACA